>CAHIKZ030000497.1:982500-987500 GCA_903632075.3 Acanthosepion pharaonis
TTCTGGATTCATTGCTATTTATTTTTGATTAGACTTAGAAATTTATGTTCCACACTATTCTGATTTTGGATATCTGCCGTTGACTTCCAAGGATCCTCGTAGAAATCAGTGAAATATATATATATATATATATATATATATATATATATATATATATATATATATATATATATATATATATATGATGCTCTTATGATGTTTCTTAGTTTTCTCCGAAGCTTTTAATTCCGGCTGGAATTATCTTCAGGGGGAAGAAACCAGTGGCAAAAGTTTGCTTTTCAATTCGCCTCTGTGTGTCAGGCGTCTTATCATTAGTCTTTAAATTCATTGATTTTCTTTATTCTACGTAATTAGTTACTTTGAATTTTTAAGTTGTTAAGTAATTCTAAAGCTTTCATTTCAGGGGAGATAAATTAAATTTCTTGTCACTGGCGTCTTATCTAATCAAAATTGTCACCAATGCATTTTTTTTTGCGTATTAATACAAGATTTGTATTTTATTAACTAATTTCTATTTTTTTATTATTCTACAGTGACCATCTCATGGAGTCATCTGATAACTCCTAGTCACTCTCTTATTATTCTGGTTTCTTTTTGTTTCATTTGATTTTTTTCCTTTGGTATTTATCTCCCGTCGTTATTATGTCTTGGTGACGTTTTTGGTTTGTTGAGAGATGGAAAGATAGCCACAGAGAAAGGGACAGAACTCGTTTTTTTTTTCATAAATGCTTAGGATAATGAAAGTTAAAGTATTTGTGTGTAGACGAAAGTGCATTGTTACTTAATCGTTGACGCTTTCATTTGGAGGCTTTTGTTTGCTTGTCCTTAAATATATCTGTGCAGGCGTTTCTCTTTTCACGCATGCGTTTATATGTGCGCATGCGCAAAATAAGCATCCGTAAATTTCATAAAATTTCAGTGTCATTCTACTGCTTTAGCGATAAAAAAAGAGAAAATTAGACATTTTCATTTATTGTTCCTTGTTTTTTCTCTGATTTTTTTCTCTTCACTGGCCTCCATTTTCTTTTTATTTCATTCATTTATTCATTATCATATATTTCTTTCTATCAGGTTTGTGGACCTCCATTTTTTATCTCTGAGTTTCAACCGTCCATTTTCTTCTTTTTCTAGCCGTTCAGGTTTGCTTATATTTAATTTAAGCGTTTCCTTTACTTTCTTTGTTATCTTTTTCTCAGTCCTATCTTTTTATTCATACTTTCATATTTTTCATCTTCCTCTTTATTTCAATTGCTCTTCCTTCTTCTTCTTCTTCTTCTTCTTCTTCTTCTTCTTCTTCTTCTTCTTCTTCTTCTTCTTCTTCTTCCCTTGTACATATACATAGCTTTATTTTCTTCATTTTACTCTCTCTCTCTTTCGCCGTCTTTTTCCTCTTTGTCTTTCTCTTTCCTTTATTCTCTATCCCTTCTCTATTCTTATTTTTCACGATCCTCAACCTACTCGCTACGTCAGTTCATTCCGGAATCATCTTTGTCAATAATACCAAATTTACGTCCTAGCCATATACACTTGGCTTTAACATCTTCCTGTACCAAGTTGAAGCACATGGCTATCAAAGAAAGGCCTATGACTAAATAAAGTGCACACAGCACAAGTTTCTCTTGCTGTGACCACGACTTAATATCTGTCCCGGGCACAATATCCCCGAAGCCGATTGTGCTAAGTGTAATAAAACAGAAGTATGAACCCGTCAGGTAATCCCAGTCTTCCCATAGCGAGAAAAGTAGCGCCCCTGCGAAGATATATGACGCAATTAGAAGGATGCATAACGATGTCGGCACCTTGATCACTTCATTGCTTTTTTCGACTTTCCGTTCCATGGCAGTCACTTCGCCAAACTCAGGATCATGTATTCGTCGTCTGTAATGGAAAAAAATATCTATTAAAAAAAATAAAGTTGATATAAAAACAGCACAGAAGAAGAAAACTACATACACAAAAATATATTCCCAAAAATAATCTAATGAATCAAACATTTTATGCATTATATAATTCTCATAATCTCTCTCTATCTCCTTCCCTATATATATATATAGATAAAAGTGAACATAGAAGTCAACACTTAGAGGCGACAGTCTGTTTCATGCTATATGCAATCGTCAGGCCACATATGCTGTTATTTTTCTCGGCTATTTATATATATACGGGTTAGTGGTGCATTGTGGGTATTCTATTATGGCGGTTATTTTACCGGAAGTCGTTTATTTATTTGGGTCAAGTTATATTGCTCGTTTTTATTTTTGTTTCTTATTTTATTTATTTATTTATTAACGTAGTAAAAATTTGTTTATATCACTTATTTAACAGTTTTGTTTTGGTTTGAGAATTTAATTAAAGCTATTTGTTCAATTTCGGGATTGGTTGTTGTAGTTCATTCTAACTATTATTTTGGCGGGAAGAGTTTTTAATTTGGGATTGGTTTGTCTATTTATTTACTTGGATGAATTTAGGACAATTTATTTTACTTGTATATTTTCACTTTTCAGTTTTCGGTTTTAAGCAACATAGTATTTATTTATTTTTTATTTCTATTTTTTATTAGTGTATTTATTTGTTTTTATTTTATTTTTTCCGTTTTTCATTTTTTAGGTTACGTAGTAAAAATTTAAGTGTTGACTTCTATGTTCACTTTTATATTTTCACACGCTCTATCTCTGATATTGAGCACTTTATTCCATAAATATATAAGACTATATTTCTATTATATATATATATATATATATATATATATATATATATATATATATATATATATATGAAGAAAAGAACAGTAAAGTATATAATCTGGTGTTCTTATTGATATTTTTTTTATTTTTACAAAACAGTGCTCAATGTAAATTTACAGAGCATAAATATTATAAATTAATTGATTTAAAATATGGCTTCTTCGCTACACAGTAATAACCAGGTTTCAAAAACTGAAGCTAAAAATTTCAAATTTAATTATATAATTAAATTAAAAGCATTAGTACTGTTTCATCTTCAAGCGAATTTTGGTTTAACTTATTTTTAAATTTACTGAGTTTTAAACGCATATATAAATTCATAATTTCCTGTTCCCAAGGATACAGAGAAATCCAATCATTTAGACTGGGACGGTAGCGTGTTCATTTTTATTAACTATTGTTGTATCAATTATGAGTTACATTCAAAAAAGAGGTTAAGTTTAGAGAGGCTAGGGGTGTATTTTTCAACGAATTCTAACATCTGTTAAACGCATGTCGTCTAGGGTTTATTTTTTATTATTAACGACAAAAGTAGGCTACTGTTTTTTATTAAAACTTGGATTTTTGATATTTACATACTTGTATGCAATTGTTAAACATAACTTGAAGACAGGGATACTGTCGAAATATTGTAAAACATTGTTAAACAATGAGTCTTACTTTTCATTTACTTATCTTAAATCACTATCTTAGTGTTATGGGACCTTACCCATAATAACATAATGGACTATTCCATACGTAATAAATACTGCGCCTCAAGAGGAAGCAGGGAGTTTCGTCTGAAGTCTGGCGTGTCAGGAGTCAGTCAGTCGAGTCAGAGGCAGTCCGAAGCAGAGTCGCGTTCAGACAATTACTACAAGACATTGGAATAGGGATACTGGTCGAGACTACATTGTTCTCTCTACTAAACATGATTGTTTGTACTAGCACTTTCTACTTCTCTGTATATATTCCTGTTTGTAATATATCTGTGTTATTCCATACCTGTGTTCGAGTTCTTCTTTATTGGTTCTACCTTGGACTATCACCGTGGTACAAGGAACCGGACCATAACACTTAGTAAGATTACTACTACTACTACTACTAATACTACTACTACTAATACTACTAATATTAATAATAATAATGATAATAATAACTAGTTTTAATCCATGAAAATTTCAAGGTTTTGCTATTTTAATATTTTGATGCATCTTAATTCTTAAGTTATTTATTTAGTAAGCTAATGGCGACAATAAAATATCCGAAGAAATTCTCCTATCCTATCGTTAAATATTTGAGCTTAACAACTTTAACAAAATATTGTAATAGCAATAATAAATATGAATGCTGGTCGTTATTTTAAGAAGTGGGTACAAATGAAAAGATTTGAAATTGACAACTATTTCCATTTCACTGAAACAACCATTAAACATTTCTATATTCCCTTCTTTCTTTCTTTCTTTCTTTTATTTTCTCACTGAAACCAAGTAGTGTCCTTTCCTCTCTTTTCATGCGATCAAAACGGAATAGTCTATTATTTATGAGAAATTGGCAGGAGACATTAAACACTTTTACCTTCCCTTCTTCCTTTCGTTCTTTGTTTTTCTTTCCTTTTCTCATGGGGGCCAGCTAGTGTCTTTCCCCCTCTTTCCACGTGATCATAACAGATTAGCCCAATATTTATCAGATATTGGCAGGACGTAACGACCGTGCGAACTAACGAAGCGAGGAGCAATTACAATAATGATAGCTTAGTAATATATAATAATTGTATATTATTAGGCAATTCAACCAAATAGATGTATGAGAAGAAAAAATAAAATAAAATAAGAATTTTCGGACACGCCCATGTCCTTTCTTGACGAAAAATAGACACACACACAAATACAAATACAAACAGACACACACCGGTTCACACACACACACACACACACACACACACACACACATATATATATATATATATGTATATATTAATAATTATACATAATACCCCACGCCGACAGTACGACTCAGAGTTTCATGCTCTATGCAATCATCAGGTACTGAGAACTGATCATAGTCTGGTTGATATTTCTCGGTCCCGCGGTGTCATCGTATTATTTGGATAAATCATTACTATAATCGCTATAAACCGCGAGCCCTAGAAATATTAACCAGACTGTGATCAGTTCTCAGTACATGACGATTGCCTAGTGCATGAAACTCCGAGTTTTACTGTCGGCGTCTGGTATTATGAATATTCATTAATGTATACTTAATAGCTCTGTTAGT
>CAHIKZ030000497.1:992500-1035000 GCA_903632075.3 Acanthosepion pharaonis
AACTTAAGATTGAAGAGTTGCAGGAAGAATGGCTTAAGATAAACCATTCCAAAACAGAAACTTTGATCTGGAATTGGAATGAAAGCATCGGTGGCACGTGTCCTGAATCCATCATAAAAATTCAGGATGCGGAATTAGTAAATACTAAACACTAATTTCTGAAGACCAATGCTGACTGGAAAGCCAGGAGTTGGAAGAGAGTTCGACAAGAGAAGAAGGAGAGAAGAAAATGTTAGCATAGAACTTACGTTTATGTCAATTATAAAAATATGAGATCACGTCGCCATTCTATTACCTCGTTTAAACGCATAGGTTACCAAAGAGTAAACCTCCTCGGAATAAGGTACAGAGAATTCCGGTTCCGGTGTCAGTGACTAATGATTGAAGCCAGTCAATGTCATTAATTCTGCAAGGTTTATTTCAAGTACGCTTTATCTAAGGAGAAATAGAGTATAATAGATAATAGCTGTAAATTCTAGTTGATGATGATGATGATGGAAATATGACAAAACAGTAGTAGACAGAGGAGGAGGAAGTAAAGGAGATAAGGTCTCATTTACTGTGTGAAATCAACTCTCACTTTCAATGGTGAATTTAACTTTGTCGCGATGAGATATACTAAACTATATTCGGAGAAGATGAGAATAATGGAACGAAGTAATGCAATTTTCTGAAAAAAAAAATCAACCTAACAAAATAGCTGGATCATTTCTGGACAGTCTACAGGATTCCTCGATCTGATTCTCCAAATGTCAACTGCCAACCTTCATTACATTCAGGCCGTATACGATCAGAATTTTCTTGTTTTTCCTGCTGCTTCAGGGACTTTTTGATTGTGGATCGTTGTCGATGGATTCCCGGCCAATTTTGAAGCGTAGTTACGAATATCTTCCCTGTGACTCGCTCATCGGATAATCCCCAAACGCATTCTTAATCACTCGAAAAGTCTCAGCCGAAAACATGATACATATTTACCATGCATATACGCTTGCTGAATGCACGGCTTCACTGATTGGTGACCTAGGAGAGGGTCTCTCCAGACAGAGACAGTATAAATAATACATATTCAAAATTTCTGAATGCGTTCAGGAAAGATTATAAAAACAATCTTGTTATATAGGAATAAAGTCTCGCTGCCGACACTTGAGTTTGAACATAGATCACCAGTGAGCAAACACAGGCAATCCCATTATTGAATTAAGTAGACAGTACCAAAATACATATTCAAAATTTCTGAATGCGTTCAGGAAAGATTATAAAAATAATCTTGTTATATATGAATAAAGTCTCGCTGCCGACACTTGAGTTTGAACATAGATCGTCAGTGAGCAAACACAGGCAATCCCATTATTGAATTAAGTAGACAACGTGACCATAGAAGAAACGCATATATGTAGGAAGTAGCTTGGCGTCTAATTGATCGCTATTTCTACTCTATCCTATATTACTATCGGGCAGTCAGTTATATGCCATGCGGGATACACGCGTGGGCGATCATGTATCTTTCGATACATGTCTGACGAGGCAGATTTTTTTCCCGCCGTAGGTTGTCATTTCTTAATGCGGTAGACCAGTTGCCATCCAAGGCTATAGAACCCGGTCTGTCCTGCTATTTACCCATAGTTGGGGGAGAAGAAGAGGATTCATATCTTTCCGAATGGTATTAACACATAAGTGAATGTAATGGATTCGACTGGAATTCGAACTCGTCTCTTCGATTCCTCAATATGAGCCGCTATCCATTGCTCCACCGTGTCTCCTTCTATTACTATATGGACCGCTATTCTCTAATCTCTTCTCTATTCGGATCACTATACGGTGGTTACTTTCGAGCGAGTATTATCGAGCAAGTACTATTAGTCCAAGTGTTATCCGAAGGCGTCTGACACCAGCATTGTTCAACGGCGTTACTATAGTTGTAATCTGCGATTACAAAGTCTCTACTACAACGAGCATTATAAAAGTGACAACGAGTATTCATTGTCATCACAAAAGTGGCAACGAGTGTTCGCTGACATGACAATATATATATATATATATATATATATATATATAAAAGAGACTTGCTTTTAGATAAATGTCCAAATTCTCTCGTCTTAACGACGTAGGGAATAACTTTAATTTCACCAATGCCAGCCTTATTAAAAAAAAAAAAGAACATAACCCTTTAAAGTGAAAATATTATGAAAACTTATTTATAGCAATATTACCAAATATTAACACTTTTTTAAAAAGCTACATTACGTCACGATTTTTCTACAGATCCATTATTCATGAATCTAACTGGTATTTATTCATACAAACAGCACAAACTGTGGCACGAGGCCAATAAAGGGGAGGAGTAGAGGCTGGTCAACACTAACTATCTTAGCTAATCAGATTCACGACCCATTCGTACAT
This sequence comes from Acanthosepion pharaonis, assembly GCA_903632075.3. Taxonomy (NCBI): domain Eukaryota; kingdom Metazoa; phylum Mollusca; class Cephalopoda; order Sepiida; family Sepiidae; genus Acanthosepion; species Acanthosepion pharaonis. Next base: position 994,901 of record CAHIKZ030000497.1, read on the forward strand.
TACATTTTACCCATTCACCAAAAGAACTCGTCCATCACCAAACAATCCTCCAGCCACCATAATACCACGTGCTCTCAAGGGAGACCTACCAAAATCGCGCCCCATGCCATAAAAATTTTAATGATGATATATATATACAATTCTAATAATGATAAAATGAGAGGGGAGGAAATGAACCCAATAATAAACTTAAAATAAACACAAATACAAACTAAAAAACATAATTGATGTTAGTAGGGACCGTCCAACCCATAAAACAGAGAGACCGCTGTATTCTACCCAGGGGACAAATCAAGAGACGCTCTCGCTAAGGGTGGGAGAAAGTATAAAATATTAGGCTGGAATGGGAAAATATAAAACTGACCCATTCGAGATGAAAGGGGTGGGGGTCAAAACAAACTGGGGAGGTTGGGAATCTCGACTTGGATCATAACCAAAGAACAGCCGGGATGCAGGCCAGGAACAACACTTACTCACATTAACTAGGTACACTGAAGCTTGTCTAACCTAACCAAGGGGAGGGTTCCACTTTTACCCACCTTTCGCTAAAGACTGTCGAATGCAATCGTTTTCTATCCGATCTAATCTTCATCTTGAGCTGATGCTCAAAGAATCGAATTAGATCCGAATGAGAAAGACGATTGCCTCGCAAGACTTCCTCCTTTCGCGTCGTCCAAATCATATTCATGAATCTATCTTCTGTCTTCCGAATACTTAAAATCAATGAAGATACATACAACATACGCACGAGATATGCTTTAATAGAAAATCAAACCAAAAGAAAAATTTTCAAAACATCCTGCAGCGTCTCATTAACGTTTACACATTTTAGCATCCAGGATGTTTCTTACGCATATTTGAATAATGTCTGTTACTTTATTACACGTGACAAGTATCTAACCAATAAGAAGTAACCAAACGCAATATACCATTAATCTGCGTCTCTCTGCTTTTTATAATTTTTTTTATCATTTTCATCTTGATCTCTGACGAAGCTTTAATAAATTGAAACGTTAATGAAGTGAAGCATTTGATAAAGTGAAACACACACACACACACGCACGCACACACACACACACACACACACACACACACATATATATATATATATATATATAAGAGAAAAATACGGCAAACATTGCCTTCAGTCTCAATTGAAACTTTGAATATACAAGCCCGCTCACCTTTTAAATTTAATTATTGATGTCCGAAGTATCTGAAAGTTAACTTAGCCTATCTCATTCGCCAAGGACGCATTGACAAGTTGATTGATCCCAAAAGTTGTGAGTTCAGTTCCTGGCCAAAGCAGAGAGGACTTGGAGAGTTGAGTTATCAATCGGAATTAATTAAAAAACGGAGATATCCGAAAAAGGCATGGCACGTGAAATTAGGACAATCTACTCCGTGGATTAAATAAAGACTTCGATTTGAAATATCCTACAAATAATCGCACAACAGCTGAAACGTCGTGAATATGGCAATAAATATGAGGACAACGGGCAATAGTTTGAATAGTTACAATATTTCATCTCAGAAATATAGACAAATCCTGAAGAACGCCAGAGTGTAAAAACGGTCGAAACGTTGTGAATGAGGCAACAGTCAATAAAGTAAACGTTACAATACGCCAGAAATATATATATATATATATATATATATATATATATATATATATATATATATATTTAGTTGGATTGATGTTTGTTACCCTGGATTTCACGCTTTTTCGATCGTCAGAGGGTTCAACCCAGGGTCACAAACTGACATCAATCCAGCTATATATGTTAGCTCTATCACTGATATTGAGCGCCTTCTAGCAAATACCGCACATATATAATATATAAATAGTATATATCAAAATTGCATACATATATATTTATATTTATATACATACACATTAAAAATATATATAGATATATATATTTAAAATGTATGTATATAAATATAGATATCTATGTAATTTATATATGTACATACATACATATATATATATCCATATATATAAATATGTATATATATATATATATATATATATATATATATATATATATATATATATATATATATATATATATATATATATATATATGATAAACATTAAACATGGGCCGAAATAAGACGTTGCCTTCTGCTTTTGCCAATCATATACATGTTAAAAGCTGTTGCTTTCTTCCTAAACTTTATCTTTGTATTCATTGTACTTAATATATCTTCTATATTCCTAATACGAAATATCGCTGAAAAATTATCGGCTCGATCCATTTTACAAAATCTGACTAAATGGTTAAACATCACTGCTTTTTTTCAGAACGACTTAGTATATATTCACATATATTATAAGCAGGAATGCTGTTTCTTGTTTCTGAAAAAAGAAAAAAAATCCTCCCCCTCCAAAAAAATGCATTCTATTTTAAAGAAATATATAATGTATAGAATAGAATTTCATTGATTCCATGTTTCATGATAAATCTTATTTGTTTTGGTTTCTTTTGTTTGTGGTTTTGCTCCTTTGTTTTTCTTCTTGATTTTTATATCGACGCCGACATTTGAACGTGATACGAGAAGATGACTCCCAGATAAGCGAGATTACCATACGCAAGAATGTAAAGTTTGGCAGCGAACAAGCTCTGATTTTTTTGATGCCTTTGCCGAATGACAGCCGGAAGTAACACTAGCAGACCACCGGCAATAATATCCAATGAGAGAAATTCGACAAAAAAGAAAATGAAATTAAATTAAAAAGAATAATAGAAAGTCACTATTTAACTTGTTCTCTCGAAAAAGTTTCTTTGTACCAATTTTTGTAAATTTGCACTCATTGGGTGTAGATTAGCAATCATTTTTAGAAGAGGGGGTCCTATTTATAATATAAATACAATGCCGAATCGATCCCTGACTTCTTAAAGAATGATCTGTGCTTTGTTCTTATTCACAGATGTTAGACTGAAACTGTACTTACGTCATTGATAAATTCTTTTTACTACGAATTGGGACAAACATCAGTAGTACACAGTTATCAATGACACGAGTACAATTTCAAACTTGGCATTTGTAGGTAAAAACAAAGTACAGATCAGCAATATTATTGGCTCCGGTTTTACATCTCGGCTTCAGTCAATTTCTCACCACCGTATGGTGGCCGCCATTTGCCTTTTCTATAAATTCTTTCATGGTTATTGTTCGGATGAGCTTTTCACTATAGTGTTTATACTCTTCGAATTTAACCGCATTGCCAGACTGGCGACAAGGTCTCACCAATTTACGGTTAAGCTGCCTAGATGATGTAACCGTAAATTCTATGCTAACTGATTCTTTTCTCGCATTTCTCGCTTGTGGAACTCCCTTCCGGCTCCATGCTTTTCAGCCAACTTTAAATGCAATTTCAATCGCTATCTTCTGATTACTTTTCCTCTGTTCGCGCTCCTTAGCAATGTTCCTGATTCTAATTCTTCCACAACCAGTAACCACCTGCGTTTCGGTGGCTTTATTGCCTTGATTGGGGGTGAACTCGATTAAAAAATGAAGAAATATCTTTTGTAGTCATAGAATAATTTGACACCACATTTATATTATAAGGCCCACTCTTCTAAAACGACAATCAATATTTTTAGATTTGACAAATGATGTGGGCAGAAGAAGATCTAATGACTGTTAATCTACAAATGAACGTCTAATGAATACTAATCTAACAATCGTGGTCTGATGAATGCTATCGTAGAAATGAAGGTCTAATGAATACTAATCTGTAAATGAAGGTCTAATAAATGCTAACATAAAATGAATACAAATCTATTAATGATGGTCTAATGAATGTTAATCAACTAATGGATGTCTAATGAGTACTAATCTACAAATGAAGGTCTAAATAATGCTAATATACAAATGAATGCAAATCTATAAATGGTCTAATGAATGTTAATCCACAAATGAAGGTTTAATGAATACTAGTCTACAAATGAATGTCCAATAAATGTTAATCTACAAATGAATACAAATCTATAAATGATGGTCTAATGAATGTTAATTTACAAATGAATGTATAATGAATATTAATCTAGAAATATTAGGGTGATGAATGCTAATCTCCAAATGAAGGTCTAATGAATACTAATCTATAAAAATTGAGGTGATGAATGCTAATCTCCAAATGAAGGTCTAATGAATATTAATCTAGAAATATTGGGGTGATGAATGCTAATCTCCAAATGAAGGTCTAATGAATATTAATCTAGAAATATTAGGGTAATGAATGCTAATCTCCAAATGAAGGTCTAATGAATATTAATCTATAAAAATTGAGGTGATGAATGCTAATCTCCAAATGAAGGTCTAATGAATATTAATCTAGAAATATTGGGGTGATGAATGCTAATCTCTAAATGAAGGTCTAATGAATACTAATCTATAAAAATTGAGGTGATGAATGCTAATCTCCAAATGGAGGTCTAATGAATACTGATCTACAAATGAAGGTTTAATGAATGCTAATCTTCACAAATTGTTCACCTGCCGACTCTTCTCTTTTTTTACAAGAGGGTAAATTAACACATGCAATGCCTAAAGAAGATAAGAATAAAATTGTTTGAATAAACCACTAATTTATAATTATGGATCAAAATTTTTTGGTTTTCCTCCATGATCATATAGTTACTGTTTACTAATCTGAGGTTACTTTCGCAAAAAGGCGACACAGTTATTCTTGGCCTCTCATTTTCTATTGTACGATTGTATGGGATCAATTGATAAGTCTGTTGCTAAGAAAGTCGGTTCATTCTCTTGCACATTTATAAGTTTGTCATTCGCCCGTGTATCCAATTTTCTGTCACGTCTGCTCATTGATGAGAATGAAAATAAATATCTGAGTTTCTATTTTAACCCTTTGAGCCCCGACCACCGGTTGAACGGTGGTAGAGAAAAATGACGTAATGTCCAGCCACCGGTTGAACGGTGGTAGAGAAAAATGACGTAATGTCCAGCCTACCAGTTGAACAGTAGTAGAGAAAAATTACTTAATACTCAGCTACCGGTTGAACGGTGGATAAACACTTGCAACTATTTTTATATCTACCGTGAAGTATTGCATAACAATTATTTGCGAATTTTGTTTCAGAAGTTCAGGCAAGAGGAATAAAATTGTTCAGGAACGCAAGGTTGAAAGAGTTAAGAAAGCATAAAATAAATGTAATGCTCGCTTCAAAAGTAAATTTTTAAGAAGCGAACATAAAGAAAACTTTTTTTTAATAAAACATTATAAATTTTAAGCCCACCAACATTAGTTACTATCTTAGTTCTGGCAGTGTTTGTAGTAACCATTGTTGTTGTCTGACATTCCATATTACAATTAGTCGAACCGAAAAAAAATTACGAAATTGTCAAAATATTCTATTTAATTTGATATTATTAAAATTGTACGGAATTATAACAAAAAGGGGAAAATAGTAAGTTTGCTGAATAATAATAATATTAATAATAATAATAATAATGATGATAATAACAGAAACATTATAAAATTATCTTTGCCTCGTGGTCAGCTCAATGTAGCAGCGCTCAGAGTAGGAAATTCACGTGGACAGCATAAGTAGGTATCTGTTTATCTCGCGAGATAAAGGTAGCGCCCTGTTTGGTCAAAATTGAGTCCCTTGGTGATGAAGCAGCAGGCCTGGGTGTTGTCATATGAAGGCCTTGGGCTGCCCAGACTACATACCCCCCTACTCGGACGTATCGACAAGATCCAAAGTAATACAAAGCATTTCATTTGAAGTCGGTTTGGCTGCAGGAGGTGTCGGAAAATTATCTGTGTTGACAGCCAGCAGACTTTTTCTTTTGGATTTACTTCCACAGTCTTTTCTGTGGTTTGATATGAGCACAAAGCAGCAGATGTTTAGAATCACAATTTTCCTTACCCCAGATGGATTCCTCTCCTGGGCTGTCCAGCTCCATCTACACAATGCAGCTGGTTATGAAGCGCCAGTTGTCCACCTTCGCATTGAGCTGGACTTAGTTGTCTGATTCCATTTGAAACGATTATCACATATTCATTTTTATAGACAATGGAATCTTGTCCCCACTAGCTATTACAACGTTTGGAACATATATAATGTACGTACATAAAAACAGCCTTGGGTATGACGATAAATTACATCGGAGTCCTGGGCAAGACGACAAACTACGTCCAACAACAAGGCCTCTGATCACGAGGTTTGAAGAGCGTGGAACCACCTCTTAATTGCTGGTATTCCCAGGTCCTAACTGACTCAAGGGTGTGTAGCACCTGTTAGGGTCTCAGCTCTGGGCAAATAGTTAATTCCCAAACTGGGGCCAAAGTACTATGAAAGTGTAAAAATAGATTTTAATACCAACAATAAATTTTTTGAGGAAAAATTATATTACCTGCGATACATTTTTGAAAGAAAAAAATATTACCAGCAATAAAATTCTTGCCGGCATTAAATAACCCATTGAGATTGATATGCCGTAGAACAAAACAAACGTAAAAAAAATACATAACATTATATGCATTACGTGTTTTAAAAGCTCTTCCAAAATTGACGTTTTTTTTAAATAAATATAAATATAAATAATAAATAAATATAATATAATAATATAATGAAATATAATAAGTAAATATAATATAATAAATATAAATATATACAAATAGAAACGTTAGATAAACAAAGGCAATAGAAAGGACTGTAGTGAACAAAACGATCTAGATTTAAAATTCAAATGCTAAGCACTGGCTCGTTGATTTTGTTAGAAATTAAAAAGACTCGAACTTACAAACTTTGCTTAACACATACGCAAAAGCGAATCCAAAACAAAACTCGTGAAATTTCACACCTTGATGCGAAATGTTTTTCGGCTAATAGTAAAATAGGAAACATTTAAAAACAAAATTCAAATAATTTTCAATTCTCAGAAACAAATTCTTTTACGGATCTTTTCGCGAGCCGACATTAATTTTGTTCGTCGTCCAATGGAAAGGCCCGAATTATATCCGGGAGTGAATTCCCAAATGAGCTTTTCAAGCCCCTCAAACAATATAAAAGACGGGCAAGTTCGCCTGTCACCAGAGAGAAGGAGACGAGCGTATTAACACGTCTCTTTACAAACTTCAAGTGATCGTTATTATTATCCTAACTTTCTCCCTCACCTCTTTTATACTTCATAAACGAACGGAACATTTTAAGACGGAGCGATTACTTCAAAGGTATTCCTACCCTACGATAACACACATACATACATACATCGACACATATGTTCCTGCCTACGTACACATAAACTCATTCTTGCAAGGTCTACTACGAACATTTTGATTACCTTGTATCAACCAAAATACATTAATTGTATTTGTAGAGACCTTAATTGATTTATATGTATAAATTTGTTGTTTCACTTTACAATTTGATTTTCTTGTTTTATACCTCTCTTATGGTAGGCTGTCTAACTAACAAGACCAAATCAACCTAATCTATTTCAATTCACTATAACTGATAACCCACTATAGTATGACAAATTACGAAATAATACATAAACAAATAAACATAAATATCGAAAGGTGTGATAATTTTGGCAAAAATAAAGACCAGTAACAAGCAAAAAAAAAAAAAAAATGAAAATATAAATCGGGATTTATACCTAAAATACTCGTTTATGAAGTTGTTACTTATAGTATAGAATAAAATATTTTATACTGCTTTTTTGACAGAAATAACATCGAAACTATCAAATGAACGAGAGCAGAAAAATGAAAAGTTGGCAAAAAAAACTTTAGGTGAGACAATAGGATGAAATCCTGAGAGCTCAATGTAAAACCAGAGCTAATATTTAAAAGAATTTCGTTTCATTTCGTTGTTGGAAGTGCTATCTGATGATCCGGCGTCCTTTTAAAAGTGAAATAAATTATTGTAATGGTACCTTAAAGTCGTTTGTTTTTCTTTTATATATATATATATATATATATATATATAAAGACATTTTTATATTTATACATTCTTTTTATAGATACAAATATTTAAGTAAATGCTCTGTTTATAATAAACAGTATTAAACAACATTTACCGGCCTGAATTTCCGAGAAATTTTCATTCGACCTAAATAATTGTCGGACTTATTTCATAATGTGTGACGTCATTTGTCTACATTTGGATACGCCATGAGCAAATATGAATGTACGTGAGAGAATCATGGAAGATTGTAGTTTAAAGACAGTAAAATCGATCTTGTTAACCGAACGCTTCTCTGTGGCCCAATCGGTTAAGGCACGTCAGGCTATATGACGGTTCCGTACAGGATACAGGTTCAATTCCTGTCGGAGGACGAATATTTTCTATGAAAATTTCTCGGACATTTAGTCCAGTAAATGTTATTTAATACTGTTTATTATAAACAGAGCATTTACTTAAATATTTGTATCTATAAAAAGGATGTATAAACAAAAATGTCTTAAAATAATTGTCGGACTTTCACAATATATATATATGTCCATTTCACTATATATATATATATATATATATATATATATATATAAGTTCAAATAAATATAATAATCACAATATATGTAATAAATGAAATGATTCCGAATTATTATATTACTTTTAAGCAATATTTACGTTTTTCAGTTAAACTTAAAATCCATTAATCTTTTGGAGCTCCGAAAAAATGCGTCATCTTTCCTTGAGTTTGTTATATTCTGCTTATCTCTCTGCGTAGTAGTAGTCGTAGTAAAGTTCTCCGTGTCCTGAATAGGAACCGGGTTTGCTAGGCATAGCCATCCTATGTTCCTTAGTTGTTCTCTATTTATACTTGTCTATCTAATTTGTATACGATACTACAGAGTTCCAAACGCCATAATAATGAACACAGAGCAGAACTAATATAAGATAAATAGATAGGTAGTCATCAACGGGTGGATGTTAACATTGGTTGAGAAGAGAAAATAATACACAGGAAAATAGTAATAAAAAACGGTAGTGAAGATTTGCTGAGCAAATTTCATATGAATCCCACCGAACAATGGCGTCTACCATTTCTTCGGGCGGTGAATATTGCTGCCATATCCGGTCTGGTACTTCCGCTATGTATTTAGAGATTCTTGATAAGATATAAAGAAGTTCTACAATGTTATCGATCTCGGCTTCAGTTACTTTCCATCACTATAACGTAGATTTCTTGTGTCTTTTCTATAAATACTTTCATGGTCATTGTACTGATGAGCTTTTCTCTTTAATATCAAGACATTAGGAATTTAGACGTACTACTTGATTGGCGCAAGGTTTCATCATTTTGCTATTGAAATGGCTAGATGCAACCGGAAGTTCTTTGCTAACAGTTTCTTCTCTCGCAGTTTTCGCTTTTAGATCTCTTTTCTGGTTAACTCTGACTGACCTTCACAAATTTAAATGCAATGTCAATCGTTATCTTCTCTCTCATTAATTCTTTTTCTCATATTCACTCGCACTCAGGTTTGGTTGGTTCGATTTTGTTTAGTGGTATATCAACATCTCTATGGGTTATTTAATGCTGAAATCTAAATATCTTGAACACAATTTTATGGCTTCAACTACAGATAAAATGTATTGTTCGTTATTTTGTTATAAAATGTGTAGTTGGTAATTCTAACATTAAAATGTATTGCTGGTCATTTTATTATATTCTCTGCATACAATGCGGGAACGTAGGTGCGATAACCTGCCCTAGAAAGCCGTTAACCAGGGAAGGTAACACAGTTTTAGTGGCTAAGGCGGTACTGCCACCCCTGGCGCCACCAATAACTTTTGCCACCAGGCGGGGTATTGTTTTTGCATGCGTGTCAGTCTCTTGCGATTTCTTTTTACAACTGCAGCTGAAATGTTTAACGTTAAAATACACAACGTGCTCGTAGTGACCGATGTTAATGACATGGAATGAGAGGTAAACAGATGTGTTCCACATAGGAAGTAGCATTGTGTTGGAAGCATGGTTTTATTTAATTTCCATTACTGTTGCGGTCTGGAGACGATGTGAAGCACGGTTTAGGTTCCGGCCAGTGATGTCTACCTTCAAAAGGAAGGAAACGATTGACCGTCCTAGGAATCCACGGCACCTGACCTCAGCGACCTCAATAGGTAGCCCATAACATTTCCATCCCTTTTCTAACATATATAAAATGACCATCAGTACATATATATCATTTTACTATAAATATGTGTTGTTGGTCATTTTTTTTTATATAAAATATATTGATGGTATTTTTACTATAAAAATGTATTTTGATACTTTCATAGTATTTTGTTTTTGTTTGTAGGTTCACTATTTGTCTATAGTTGAAGCCCCAACACGTGCTACTACCCCGGGTCAGGGAGGACCTGGGAACAGCAGCAATTAAGAAGTGGTTCCAAGCTCCTCAAATACTCCAATCTCCCGATCAGTGGCATCGCTGCCAGATGCAGTTTATCGTCATGCCCAGTCTACTCTCACCCAGTAAGCACTCACAACATTAAAAAAGTATCAAAATACATTTTTATAGTAAAATCACCAGTAATACATAAAGAAATAACATTTTAGCATCTACAAACTATATATCTTAAAAAAAACACGTTTGTCCTGACAGTATAAAATTATGTACAAAATAATATCTGACAGTATAAAATTATGTACAAAATAATATCTGTAGTTGAAGGCCTAAAATTGCGTACAAAATATTTAGAGTTCGACATTAATTAACCTATAGGTCGCTATGCCGCTTAACAAAAAACAACCAATAAACCTGATAAGATCTTTAAATCCTCTATTACAAAAACAACAACCAACTCGACTGGAATAAAAGATTGTTGATAAATTTTAAAACGGATATAAGCATATTAGAATTTGCGAATGTGTAGGGCAGAGTTTCTCAACCGTGTTTCCTCGGAACCCTATGGTTCTGTAAAAGATCTCCAAGGGTCCCCCAAGAACTGGTGAGATAAGCTAATGCACTTTTGACTTTTTATTTAATTTCATACACTTAATATTACTGTTTTCTGTTTACATTTATATTATAGGTATATGATATTGGTTACTTATGTTTTGTTTTTTATATTTGAGTTTAGAATTTTTTGTGGGTGAATGAAAACTCCCTGATGAAGTATTATAAATGAACAGTATGAATTTTCACAATTTACATTATTCGAACTATTGTAGGAAAGGTAGGAATACATGTATTCTCCGACCCCACCGCACGGCAAGATTTTAAAAAATAGTGGGTAGACTTGGCCTCTAGCCGTAACCGGTAGAGCCAGTATAGGAGGACAATTCCGAAACCAAAACCGTATGTTACACTGGCAGGGGGCGGGGGCACATACCGTGTATAGTGTGAGTCCCTATGTTCAATTTTTGACGCCAAAAATAAAGTGTCGTATGGGTAATTTTTTTTTTTTTAGGGGAAGAGTTTAAATTTTCGGTGACCGATTTCACCATGACTATAACATACAAACGCAGATATGTTTTTTTTCGGAGAGGTTAAAATTGCACACACACACACACACACACACACACACATATATATATATATATATATATATATATATATATATATATAATCAGTGGTCACACTATACGTAAAGTCGGTATACACGATAATAATCTATAGCAGCGTTTCTCACCTGAGGTTCTCCGGAACCCTAAGGTATCTCGAGAACAGGTGAGATAAAAGTCTATGCTAATGCACTTTTGACTTTATTTCATATACGTAATATTACTAAACACACATAATCTTGGTTATTATCGACATCATCCTATATAATATTGTTGCAGTTTTCAACGTCATGCATATGTGAGAAAGCCTTTTCTTATTTCACAAGTAATCAAGAGCAAAGACAGAAATTGTCTCTTCTCAATTAAGAATGAATTCCATGTGTGTTTATCTAAAGTTCGAACTCGAATTAAGTATTTATGTAGCAAAAGACAGGCACAGGCTTCACATCAGAGAAGAAGCGTTTCATTTTATCAAATGGCTGCGAAAGTAACATTTTCTTCTTAGCCCATTTATTGGTTAACAGGACATTTTGCTTCGATTTACCTTATGCCTTTTTAAAAAGAATAAAAAAAAAAAACTGATGCAGCAATTATCTGTTTTTGTTCTGTTTACATTTATATTATAGGTATATGATATTGGTTACTTATGTTTATCTTTTACGTTTGAGTTTAGACTTGTTTTTGTTTGTGAATAAAAACTCCCTGATGAAGAATTAATTAAACGAAGAGTATGAATTTTATTTAACATTACCGAAAAATTTGACAAAGAAATATTAATTTTTCCTTAAACCAGTTATTCAAAAAATATATACTATGATATTTACCACGTGAAGTACAACGAAAATAAAATGAGAAAAATATGGTATATAATTTTGTTTTTGTGCAGGGGGTTCCTTGAGAGATGTAATTTATTTTAAGGGTTGCGCAAGGGTAAAAAGGTTGAGAAATTGCTGCTGTAGGGTGAGGGCTGGTGGGAAACTGGTTAAAAGTGGCGCAGGTTGACAGGAATTTCGTAAAGTGAAATAAGCTAATACATTACGTTTGCGCTGTAATCAAAACAGAAAAGCCTGTGCGCGTATTAGTGAAGACATTTCAAAAGTGCAGAAAAAGAGAAAAAGCATTTCTTTTAAACAAAAACGGCCAGTTTGCTCATGATGATGATGGCAATCAGGATGCTGATAAAGATGGGGAAAATTATGATTATATAATATATGATATTATAGATAATGGCGCTATACCGTCTTCTTGTCTTCTCTCCATTACCAACTATCTCGTCCTTTCACATTTTCAATGCATTTCTATAGTAAAATAATTTACAACGCATTTCTAAAGTAAAATAATTTGAATCACTTCTTTAATACATCATTAGAAGTGTATTTGCTTTAAACATATAACAGTGTTATTCTATCAGATCGTAGAACAAGGTTTTGGCTATTATCTGGTTATTTGCTGTGCACCAGTGGACGCATTTTTCTCCGTGTATGTTACGGGTTCATCCTCATCTGTTTCATCCTCAAGCGAAATTTTTAGAAAAAAAATTCCAAAAATTTTGCTTGAGGATGAAACAGAGCTTGATACTTTAATTCAATTTAATTTTAATAATTATATTGAAGTTTTTGGCTCCTGTTTTTGAAACATGCCAACTCTTATGTAGTGAAGGAATCATATTTAAAAAAAATAATATATATATATATATATATATATATATATATATATATATATATATATATATGTGTGTGTGTGTGTCTGCGTGTGTATGTGTGTGTGTGTGTGTAACGATGTGTAATTTTATATAATTTATATATCAACAAACAATATTTAGGAAAATAGTATGAAAAATTGGGAAACAGATTTTGTGACGCGTTTCATCCTTTATAACTTTATCGGACAGTCCTAACGTATGAAACGCATCACAAAAACATTATATATATATATATATAGATATATATATATATATATATATATATATATATATATGTGTGTGTGTGTGTGTGTGTCTGTAAAAAGAATCAGAAAGCAGGGAGAAAGGAAGGTAGTGTGAGAAAGACAAATTTTCTATATAGGCTGTCAGACCAAAACATAAATATGAATGTAATGAAATAAGTAAATTGATAAGAAAGCACAAAAACCAATAGATATATAGATCGATCGATCGATCGATAGACAGATAGATAGATAGATAGATAGATAGATAGATAGATAGATAGATAGATAGATAGATATTAATAAACTGAAATAGATAGATAGATATTAACAGACTGAAATAGATAGATAGATAGATAGATAGATAGATAGATAGATAGATAGATATGAACAGACTTAGATAAATATGAACAGACTGATATACATAGAGAGGTGGATAGATAGGCAAACAGAGAGACACATAAATGTGAATCAGTCTGAGATAGATAAATAGATCGATAAATAGATAGATATGAATAGATTGAGACAGAGAGACGGATAGAAACAGACAGTGATAGATCTGAGCAGATTTTGATAGATAGATAGATACGAACAGACCTAAATAGATAGATAGATAAATAAGAATAGATTTAGATAATGAACAGACTGATATACACAGAGAGATAGATGTGAATCAGACTGAGATAGATAGATAGATAGATAGATAGAGATAGATAGATAGATAGATAGATAGATAGATATGAACAGACTTAGATAATGAACAAACTGATATACATAGAAAGATGTGAATCAAACTGAGATAGATACGAATAGATTGAGATAGAAACAGACTGTGGTAGATCTGAACAGATTTTGATAGACAAGAACAGATATCGATAGATATGAACAGATTGAGATAGATAGATAGATAGATAGATAGATAGATAGATAGATATGAACAGATTGAGATAGATAGATAGATAGATAGATAGATAGATAGATAGATAGATAGATAGATAGATATGAACAGATTGAGATAGATAGATAGATAGATAGATAGATAGATAGATAGATATGAACAGATTGAGATAGATAGATAGATAGATAGATATGAACAGACTGTGATAGACAGATAGATAGATAGAGAGAGAGAGGGGGAGATAATGCGTGTAGTAAGACATCTACAAAGAATTATTAATACATTTTTTAAACAGTATGTTCCATTAGGACGTAGGCGATCATGCCTCTCCACAACTACTTTTCTTTAAAATCTGTTAACATGACTTTGGAAATATAATGGAGTGGTTTCTATTTGCCTTCTTCATAGATTTGGAAATCAGTGTAGTCATTCTCTTAGCCTGACTACCACACAAGTCTAGACTGCTATTTAACCTACAGTTTTGGGTGAGGGTGGAGGGGTTATTGACTCATAGCTTTCGCAGAGATATTTCTGTGAAATCGAACGTAGTAGAACCGCGTTCAAATATGTCTATACTAGTGTTTCCCAAGTTTAGGTTTAACCATTATCTACACACATAACCCTATTCAGTAGCTCTCTAACTTGAGCGGCTCTTGGGACTTGTACAAAATACATTACTCTATAAATTAAAGCTGTTTGATTGATTGTTTGATTAAAATGGAAAATTAACTCAAAGATAAAAAAAAGAAAACGTCTTAGACATGCTGCTCAGGTGCCAATGGCAAGGACAATGAACATGGTGAAACAGACGCCGGAAATGGGGGACACTTCTATCACTAGAAAATATTTATGGAGACCTTCTACGACCGTACCTCCGCGGTTTGAACAACAGGCAGCACAACCCGCAGCAAACCTTGCCGTAGAGGATACGGAACCCGTCAGCCATCAAGTTGCCGATGTTGGTTAAGCAAAGCAAGGTTAGCGGGATCCCCAGCACTGCGTAAATAATGGTCACTATTCGGCCGTGAACTGTCTTCGGAGCAACATGGCCATAACCTGAAAAAAGAAAAGAAAAAAGATTTAGGATTATAAATAGACATTAAAATAGTTCAAAAACAATTTATATTCAGAAAATATATATATATATATATATATATATATATATATATATATATATATATATATATATATATATATATATATATTCATTTATATTGCCAACGAATACCTTTGAAAAAGTCTTGGCCGAAACGTACTTTAGGTATGACGTCCGTTTTGTTTAAGGCTATATATATATATATATATATATATATATATATATGGAACACTCTCCTGTGGTATTCAAGCGTATGAGGGTCAAGCAGCTCAGTTCTTAGGACCCGACAGCCCAGACACCAACACATATCTTTTGATTATAGTGATGAAGGATTTGTGCAGAACCAATCACACTTTTTGAAGGGCCGAATACAGAGATCTTGTTCACTCCGTGCCACAAAGTCCCCAAACGACACTCCGCAGGTTTTGAATTCAAGGATGTCCTTCTCTTAGACCAGTTGCCATCCAAGGAGTCACAAGGTGCCTCACAGGTTTCACGTACGATTTCATTTTTCAAATTTTTTTTCACTGCTCTTTGTACTGTCAGCTGAAACTCCTCTCTCTCGAGCCAAGCATCTTATGAACAGAGTTGGATCTTTTCTAATTGATCTCCTTAGCTCTAAGTTGAAATGATGATCACTCTTCCTGTTGTGACATCCTGATCTAGTTTTCTTCTCTACTGTCCCCTCTTTTTTTTTAAAACTTATTCACCGTTCTCTTGACGGTTCTTGAATAGACTTTGAAGATAGAAGCCAGTGTATGAATGTTGGTACCATAACTGAAGGCCTGAATAATCTTTTTCCTTTCGCCATTGACAAGTTGGGAAGACAGAGGGTTTGACACAAAACAATTTTAACCATCAACGGAACATATGTGTCAGCAATATTCTAAGCATGGACACTTTAACCAATAGATATCCACAAAGTATAAGTCCACAACCTCAACACACTAGATGTGGCTATTGTGGTTTCTGTAGACTGTACGTTCTTACAGGTTGGAGTTGCCAACTTTATGTCCATCTGCTTTTGAATTCAGTGTTGACCTGTTTCATCAAATGGTAATTGCTTAAGACTGGTCATGTGTACCTGCCGTCATGCTTGATTCCCAGCTGTTCCATCCTAGACTTCAGTTCACCAAGTTTGAAAACCACAGATGTCTCGTCATCCATGGGAGCTCTGTGAAAGCAAGTTCTGCTGTTGCGTTTTCATTGTCTGTACCTTTGCCTGCCATTTAATCTTCCATGCACAATTGTCCAGGATACAATTTCGGTCGTATTTGGTCTCCCAGCGTTCAGTTGCGTCAGGATGTCCATGTGTACTCCAAATTTGTTCTGAACTCCCATATATGGTTAGTAGGCAAGTTGGTATATTTGTCCTCAGAACTGATATCAGGGAAGAGAAAATAAAACAGAAATAAATTATGACTCAACCTAATATTTTTACATTAAGACTTCCGGATTTTTTCGCCATCGTTCCGATGCTATTAGTTTGGGAATTTCATCTGTGAAGAATTCAAGCATTTCTTTCAAATATTTATCACGTATGCGAGACTAAACACTGCACAGGTTTTTCAAATTCCGCGAAAATAAAAGAAAACAAGGGGAAATAAAGTACTTTCGACGTACATACATGATTATAATTTGAGTGTAAACATGATATGCATCCAAATAGTGAAGCCGTGCTGTAAAAAATGACAGGAATTGTTAGAAATTGATATGTTTTGTTTTGGAGAATTATGTCAGAAACACACACGCACACATACACGCACACATACACACACTCACACACACACATATATATATATATATGTGTGGGTGTGTGTGTTTTCTGAAATGATAAATCTCATTACTACTTGGGAGAGTCCTGTCAGAAACACATACACACACACAGACACACTCACACAAAACACACACTCACACACACACACACACACACACACACATAAACATATATATATATATATATATATATATGTATATATAAGGTGGACTCTACCGTCGTATTTGAGGTATGAGGGTCAAGCTGCTAAGCCCAAGGAACCGTCAGCCAGACACCAGCACATGAGATTTGATTCTAGTGGTGAAGGTTTCGTGCAGGACCATCCACACTTTTTGAAGGGCCGAATACAGAGACCTGGTGAACTATGTGGCACGAGGTCACCAAACGACCCTCCGCAGTTTTGAATTCAGAGTTGTTCTTCTCCTAGACCAGCTGCCACCCAAGGCTATAGAACCCAGTCTGTCCTGCTATTTTACCCATAGCTGGAGGGAGAAGAGGATTAATACCTTTCCCAAGGGTAATAACACGTAAGTGAATGTAATGGATTCGATTGTATATATATATATATATATATATATATATATATATATATATATATATGTGTGTGTGTGTGTGTGTGTGTATTAAAAGACGACTGACAAGGTACTGTGATTAAGTTTTTTTTATTCACTTTTGGTGTTGGTATGAGGGTTTGTCTTTTTTGGGACGTGAAGTGTTTAAAAATTGTTCAGATGTATTATTTGTCCGAGCGCTTTCATCTATTCTGTTAGCCATTATCAAGGATGCTTTTTATTTTTAACTGAATATGTAGATTTATATATATGTTTCTAGATATTTATATATGTTTTACGAATAGAAAATTTGATAAAAATGCTTTTTCGCAGCACCTTGTCAGTCCTCTTTTAATGAAACATATATATATATATATATATATATATATATATATATATATATATATAAAGGAAAAGCTTAACACATTACGAAAATGCGGTGATAAATCATGATTTATTTCGACCAGTGATTCTCATCTGACCGAAGATATAAATGGTATAACTTTAAATTTATTCAGAGAAAAAGTTTTTTTTTTCTTTTTTAAAAAGAAAGATGGAATAACAGTTAACAGGAAGTCGAGGCGTTTGACCTAGAAAATTTATTTTCAGGCTGTTGGAAGCCATCAGCCATTGATAAGTGTGTGGAAATATATTAACATAAAGACATATATATACACATACTCATATATATATACACACATACACATATAACAACAAATGAACACACACACACACACACACACACACACACACACACACACATATATATATATATATATATATATATATATATATATATATATATACAAGTATAGGATTGGTGTAGACAGAATAAATTCCAATAACCAAAAAATACTATTTTAAAAAGAGTGCTCAATACAGAGTAGAGCAAATATTATTTATTAAAAAATTATAACATAACATATTATAAAATTATGTTAATTTTTTAATATATATATATATATATATATATATATATATATATATATATAAAAAAGGCTTAAACATTAATATTCCATGGTCATAATTTATTCCATTGGAATCGTAAATAGGATCTAATTCATCAGACCTACAAATTCAAAAAGAAAACAGAAAAACAACTCCGGAAATAAAATAGAATTTAGAGAGAGAGTAAGTATGAGAGTGTGGGACGAATGTTAGTGTTAAAGAGAGGGGTAACAGATCATATATATATATATCGCTAAAGAGAGGGTAACAGATCGATATATATATATATATATATATATATATATATATATATATATATATTTATCGAGAGAGACAGAGAGAGTGGGTGCAAAAGAAATACCTCTTACATCGGTGTTTGTACCACCCGCGCATCCAAGCATACAACACCTAGTATTCCCAGACGCTCACCCACCCTACCAGACTCGACGTTGCTTTACCTTGTTGATCGTACGTGAACCGTTGTTTGAACGTGATATGCCCGTAATGGAGCATCATAAGCGTTAGGTACTTGCTGGTGTGGTACAAGGAACCGGTCAAATTTCTTGCTCCTTTAGCGATAGATCGTTCTACTTAAGGTAAGGAGCCTCATTGAGGGCACAGCCGTTTAGAGAAAATTTGATTGTCAACTCGTTGATTATGAAAAAATAACTTGGTTTTGGAAATATTGAATGATACAAACCAACTCCCTACCCCCATTGGGTGCTAGGCTAGAGGAGAGACCAGTTTTCAGGCTCTGGTCATCTAAGGTTTTGGAAGTGCACCTATAAACCGTGGTATCGTCTGCATATATATTTAGTAATGATCTGAGAATATTCTTAGGCAGGTCATTAATATAAGAGAGAGTCGGACTCCATATCTTGTGCTATAAAATAGTCTAGTCCCATTTTATTATTAATATCAACAATTGTTTAATGTTAGATGACGTCTCGGGATCTACAAACTGTTAGTAATGTTTGAAAAGAACTCATTCAACTATAACCAGTTACCCATGTTCTTATAAAGGAGCTAAATCAGTAGACATTCAAAGGTTTACGCCCACAGTACTATGATCACCGAAGTTAATCAACGTCGAGCCTGGTCATTACCTAGAAGAACGATCGCTTGGGAAAGCCAGGTGTTTAAAAATAGTTCCAGGCTACTATTTTTTAGTGGCAGGGCATAGGGATTTTGATTTTGGCTCAGAACTGGGGAATGATTGAACTTTGAGTTGCTGCTCGGGTCAGATGGTAGACAAAATCCACCCCCCAGTAGGGAAGGGTCAAAGAAAATGGTCGTGTGAGATTTTCGTGTTTGGAAGCGGTTCTCAAATAGTGATGGTGGCGGAGGGGGCGGGTAGAACCCCTACGTTGATGCTTTTCGTCTCGGAAGCCAAAGAACATTTCGCAACATCGACCAAGAGAAGAATAGGACATGAAGTAAAATGACTAGCGATCACCGGCCAGACGAGATAAAACCAAAACACCCCCTCCCAAAGAAGACTATACAACACCAGGTGCTGTATGCTTGGATGTGCGAGTGGTGTAATGGATAATATCTTAGAGCCGAATTCCAATTGGGTTTGTTATATTCATTTACGCGCAAATACCCTTGGGAAAGGTATGTGTTGCAACCTTGTGAAGGTTACTGAATAGAATAATCAAACGTAATGAATGATGATACTTAGGACAAGAACAGCACCTATAAGATTCCCCCCACAATGGTTAGAAGTGACACTATTTACTTTATTCGGACTATCACCTTCGTCGCCATGTTCATCACAACGTTTCGGCCGTTGTACGCTCCAGCCTTCTTCGGGTGGTTGGAATGTCGAACTGAACCCTTTATTTCGCTCACTGGAGTAGACTATTCTAGTTCCATGTGCCTTGGAGTGGATGTCACTTATCACCTGTTAATTCCCCTCTGAAAGTTCTCCACTACCAGGTATTGAACTCACACTCTTTGGGTCCTGTCACTGGATCTAACTAACGTCTTTATCCACTGTGCCATGTGCCATCTGTGTATGAATTTCTGGGTATTATAAACCTAATGTCTTCAGCAGTCATTTTTTTACCAGTGCTCATATTGCAATTTTTGCTGTTATCATTGCATGCTTTTTACCAGAGCTTATATTGCAATTTTTGTTGTTATTACTGCTTTTCTCTGGAACTCCTTATTACTGTTTCCCATATTGTATTCATTTAGAAGTGAGTCAAGTGAATTCCACAATGAATTTCCAACTGCAGGATATCTACCAACCATCCAACGCAGTCAGATATCGCACAAGGACGAATTTAATGTGGGGTATCCGAGCCTAAGGTTCCCTGTAGACCCCGTATAAAACGGGGTCGTGTAGCTGTTTCTCGAGACGAGACACTGCCCTTCGATATAGCCTTGTCTGAGGATCCTTTCTGCTGAGAGGATCCTCAGACAGAGAGTTGGCAGAGAGTTTGACCAGCACAGCTGGAGACGAATCTCCGACAACAGAACAACATACAGTATTTACTACTGTAATTATGTGAATGAGGACATACCCATTATCGTTTGTAGGTATGTTACAACAGTATGAATCCATCTTTACTCCCTCCGCTATGGGTTAATTAGTGTCAATAAACAATTATATATATATATATATATATATATATATATATATATATATAAACAAATCTTACGATCTAAATATATTTTCTGTAAATAATCTGTAATGCAAAGCGTTGATAAGCCGTACAAAGTGAAGCAAGCAATCAACAATAGGCAACCAGAGGTTACGCCTATTAATGTGTAAACCAAGAGTTGAGAAATTGAAGACGGCAGAATGCAGATGAGAAATCTTTGAGGGCATTTGACACTTCATGATTTATTCCCTTCCCGCCTTTACAATAATATAAATTTTACTATTCCGTCTTAGGCGAATTTAATTTATACACCTGGGTATAAAATGAGCTAGACAAGAAAATCCACACCCTACCTTATAAGCTGCGTATAAATCAAACTAAACTATAATAACCACATGGATATTCTAGGCTGGGGGGCGGGGAGTAGCCTGTGGGCTGGGGGTAGCCCGTGGGCTTTTATACCGGATGTCTTCCAGACAATTTTCATGATGAATTTTATCAATTTTTAAACGATTCAATGGTCAAAGATCTTTCTGAAATCTCTTCCATACATAAGATCTGGAGTTCAGTGGCAAAATCATACCCATATGTATTAAAAAAAAATGTCTGTGTAAAATGTTTTACTGTTCGCATACATTTATCGGTGTAAACATGGTTCTTCGGCGAAGCACAAACTTTAATCCATCATAAACATTCAGGATGTGGAATTAGTAAACACTTAACACTTCATATTGTGTATGGATAAGTTATAACCAATTTAGTATATATATACTTGGACCTACGTTATTCCAAAGTTTCGTCAATGACCTTCCAGATGTCTTTAGCTCTCAATTCGATATCTATGCTGATGACACAACTATTTATTCCTGTTTTAATATTAAGTCTAAGGTCAAATTAGCAGCTGATTTAAAAAAATATCCTGTTGTTAAATGGGGCAAGGAATGGCTTGTCAATTTTGAAACTTCCAAAACAAAGCTGCTTTCTATTAATCATCTGAGAGGCACCTTCCTGCCTTCCATCGGGATGATTGATGCTAACCTCCAGGAGAGTGATTCGTTGTGTCTTCCCGGACTGACATGAAGTAGAAATTATATTGAATTAGTTGCTAGGTCTGCTTATAGGAAAGTTTCGTGTCATGCTAGACAATTTTTCTCTCCGGAATCTATCTTATCTATTTATAAGTCTACCATACATCCTTTATTTGAATGTTGCTGACTGGTGCTCTTGTTATATATTTAGAGATTCTTCACAGAATGCTCTTGTTATATATTTAGAGATTCTTGTTATATGCTTAGTGCTCTTGTTATGTATTTAGAGATTCTTGATAGAGTTCAAAGGAAAAAAATCTGTATTTTTATTTGTCCTGACCTGAAATCTCGGCTTCAGTCACTTTCCGCCGCCTACCTCTGTCTTTTTTTGACAAATACTTTCATGGTAACTGCCCCGATGAGCTGCTTTCGTTGGTTCCCAGACTTCATGAATTTAAGCGTTCTACTAGGCTGACATCTCGTTCTCACCCTTTCACTGTCGAAACTATTAAATGTAGCTGTCTCTTCTACTCCAATAGTTTCATGTCTCGCACTTCTCGCCTGTGGAACTCCCCCGCCCCTTTTCCTGTTTTACTGATAGCTATAATCTCCGACTATTCAAATGTAATGTCAATCGACGTCTCCAGATGCCTTGATCTATCCCCTATCCTTCTCTTCATCCTTTCCTATATCACTCCTCTTTGCTCTCGCTCCAACTCTCTGTAACCCCTTCTAACCCCTTGCGTGCTAATGGCTTCCCGCCTTGCTTGGGGTGAAACGCTTAAAAAAATAACGTTGTTTCCCTGTGCCTTTCCTATAAATATTTCAAGGTAAATGTCCTGATGAACTTTTCTCTAGATGAAATCTAGATGAATTTAAACACAGTCCTAGATTGTTGTGTAGTGGTTTCACAGTGGAGGCTTGTATTTGTACTAAGTCGGTCCTAAAATAGGTTCGACGTACAAAACGTTAGGAACTTGATATAATAGGTAATGACGCAGTAATCTAGTTGTGGTGGCTGATACTTTAGTATCCGACTAACGGTCGTCCGACATCGACTGACTGAGCGACTCACTCAGCGACTCAGCGACTGCTACTACTCCTACTTATTATAGGTGGGAGAGTCTGTTAACAATAGAATAGGTGTGTTCCACTATAACAATTGTCAACAAGTTCTCATCATTTTACAGTTGAATTGGATTGTAAGTTCTATGTTAAAAGCTTCTTTACTCACACTTCTTGCTTGTGGAACTCTTTTTCGGCTTCTTACTTTCTATTCAACATTGATCTTAAAAGATTTAAATGCAATGTTTATTGTTATCTACTATTTTCTCGTTCCCTCTTCTTTTATTATTCTCTTTCCTTAATAATGTTTTTCTTATTCTTTCACACTCAGTAACCCCTTGATTCTTAGTGGTTTTATTGCCTTGCCTGGGATGAAACGATTAAAAAATGGAGATAAACTGAACGTCGAATAGCCTGCGCTATGGATATTTTCACCCAGTATCCTAAGTTTCTATGAAACCGAAACATTAAAATGAACACTCGAGTCATGTTCTTAAATAGCCACCTCGGATCGAGACTTTCGGATGGAAGTCACTCATGGCGCCCAACCAGATCTCATCAACTTTTATGCTGATGTCATGCATGGTGCCAAAACTTTTTCAGAAATATTTAAAATGTTAGTTGTTTTCAAATGCGTTTTCAGATCTATGATCAAAAATAGCTTCAAGCGAATGAACTCTGTAGGTTTTGAAGAGGACAAAACTTGTTCGATCTACGTGGGCTGGCGCTACAGAAGAACTGTATCAAATAATGGAAACTACGTCACTTGAGGACTTTGAACACTAGCGACAACTAAAATGGATAGCACTTGTAACAACATTCGGGCGTTGAGAAAGTGACTGAAGCCGACATTCCAGGTCAGGACCAATAATATTTTTCTTTGTATTTTATCAAGAATCTCTAAATTCCTCGCGGAAGCACCAGACCTGATATCAGTAAAATATCCGAGGTGTGGACGAATGGTCAATTCATAAATATGCAAGATAGATTCAGGCGAGAAAAAGTGTCTAGCATGACACATTGAACCAACATTCCTAGCAACAGATCAAGCAGTTGATTTAATATAAGCATCCCACTTCATGTCCGCGGAAAACGTTAGTCCGAGAAAGTGCAACGAATCACAAATATGATATAAAGTGTATGCATATTATGGAAAAGAAAACAAACAAACCAGGCAATAGCGATTATAGCACGATCCTTTCATTAGCTGCGTAGGCTTTGCTAGGCCTACATACGGTTTTTGAATTCAGAGATGACTTTCTCATAGACTGGTTGCCAACCAAGGCTGAAGAGAACAATATTCTCTACTATTTATCCATAGTAGGAGATTTTGAATTCATAATCTCTTTTATCCTAGACTGATTGCCACCCAATGTTGAAGAGCTCAGTCTGTCCTATTTACCCATAGTTGCTATTATCCATCATATTAATAATAATAATAATAATAATAATAATAAAACAAAAAGAAACAAACAAACAAGAAGAGTATAGCGTTAAGCGCATACACCTGTGTCAGGCACTGATATTTTAACACGTTCTTTCTTGACAGCGCATCAGTTATCAACTGCAAATATAAAACTGACTTTATTTACAACAGGTGCACAGAATCGGCAAGCCGAAAAAACATCGCTCCAGGCAGATAAGTGAATCTTGCAAATATTTGACTTTCATATAACGAAGAACACCAACTTTGGAAGCCATAGATAGATTCATCTCGGAACGGAATATAATTAGATACTTTTATAGTGTGGGTGTATATATATATATATATATATATATATATATATATATATATATATATATAGGCGATATATATATATATATAGGCGATATATATATATATAGGCGATATATATATATATATATATATATATATATATATATATATATATATATATATATAGGTGTAGGGTATTATGGGTTGTTATCAATATATATATATATATATATATATATATATATACAATTGTCCATAAAAGTTCGTGTGCACTTTAAATTTATAATTTTTAAAGTGCACACGAACTTTATGGTCGCCCTGTATATATGTATAGGCGTAGGATTATGATTTTATTAATATATATATATATATATATATATATAGGGTAATATGGGTAATTTATATATATATATATATATATATATATATATATATATATATATATATATATATATGTAAAATGAAAAATCTATGACAAAATGGAAAAAAAGATTTCGTCTGACGCCTTATATCCTTCGCGCTCCTCTCTCCAAAATTATTTGAATTTTTCTTAAACATTAGTTTGTATCCAACAATAAAAAAGAAAAGAAATTAAAATCTGTGCTAAACTTTTGAGTTATTTTTTTATCATTACGTATATCTGTGGTCAATACAGTGTAACTCGGATATAAGAGAGTTGTCGGGACCGGAGAAGAAGTCTCTTATATCCGGGTTTCTCTTATATACGGGTTTGGTCTATTTTATATACATTAACACAGGCTTTAATTTGGGACCAGAGAAAATCTCTCTTATATCCGGGTTTCTCTTATATCCGGATTTCTCTTATATCCGGGTCTCTTATATCCGGGTTACACTGTATATGAGAGAGACTGAGAGAGAGGGACTGAGAGAGAGAGAGAGAGAGAGAGTGAGAAGAGAGAGAGGATGAGAAAGTGTTTATTTTTGTGTGTGTATACGCGTGAGCGCGGGCCTGTGTGTGTGTGTGTGTGTGCGTGTGTGTGTTAGTTACACCTGAAAATGGAAGCCATTTCAACTTCTGCCCGGGTTTTGGTAAAGAGGCAAGTGACTTTGACCTCTATGTGTTAACGTTCTGATGTCCGGGACATTTCTTTTAAGTTGCAGAAGAAAAATGCCTTCAAAGAGCCAGTCACTCCGTAGAAAGTCTTTGATGTCATTTTTTATTAGATATGTATGTGATTGTCGGAGAGAGAGAGAGAGAGAGAGAGAGAGAGAGAGAGAGAGAGCATAAAAGATGTCTGTAGATATTTGTGTGGGGGAAGAAAGGTTTGACTTTTTTTTTTTTTTATGACGAACTTTTATTGCTGATTGAATAAATAATGCTTTCTTTTTAATTTACTGATAATTTACTTTTGTACATAGTTTTGCCATTATTATTATTATTATTATTATTATTATTGATATGTCCCGGAAAGGGATATATTTGTTCGAAGTAGCAAAGTGGTTGTGGACTACTGTAACCGAATAGGACAATTTAGCAGGTAACCGTAATGGACTGGTCCTCGTCGTAGTGGTAGACAATAGGCGTAGGCAATAGGCGTCTCCATGTACCTCCACATCAGTCTGTATTTATGGCTGACACCAGCCAATCATATTACTGTGAGGGGGAACTCAGGTGTATGCATATTCATTACATCAATTATTATTATTATTATTATTATTATTCAAAAAATGTTATTAAAAATAAATGAAATCTTTACAGGTAATAACTTTCGTTGTATTTTCTCTGGATATTCGTCCAAATGTTGAATAAAACTGATTCTTGGTCTGAAATGATACTTTTTTGTTCTGAAATTAAATTATAATCTATTTTTTATTTTAATAATTAGCCTCTTAAATCTCATTTCTGCAAGTACGGCTCTGTTATTGTTGTAGGATTTTTTCTGCACCCTATGATTTTCAGTTATTTAAAAATATAGGAGGGAAGATTAACCCCCCAATCCCCACCACATAACTGCCCTAAAATCATTTTTTAATCGACTTTTATTTCATAGCGAATTTTCCTACCCATTATTGTTCCACACCCCAGTGAAATAATATAGCCCCACAACTCTTGACAACAGAAAATTTGTGTTTCTCTGTTGTTCACAGTGTAGTATCTTCACAAGTTTCCCTTGCCAACTGGAACGCAGACGAGAAAGTTTTACAATGCATCTATCAAAATCTTTTAAATGCCTATTTGTATAATAAACTAAGGCAAAGGTTACTTTCGACGCAGTAAAATATTTTCAAGAAAATGAAGTTATTTAAGTTGGGAATTAGTTGAAAACAACTGATATTTTGTGATGCTTTCTGAAAAAGTATGATTTATTTGTTCTTAGCATTGTTTTTATAAGAAAATTTCGTAAGCATAATTTAAGACTTCATTTTAGTTACATTCAGGCATATTCATTAATTCGCCAAAATTCATAGCATGATGAAAAAAGCCCCAAACTTAATAAAAACAAAGTTTTATTACAAAAATGTTTATGTTATTATTAACAGGGAAGACCAAAGTATTTTTTAATTATTTTAAAAATATTTTTAATCCTTTCGAAATTTTGGTTAAAAAACTTGTTTTTTAGGCCAGCGATAACGTAATATTCAGCATTATATTTTTTCGCGCATTTTTCAGTTGAAATGATTTTATATTAATTTTTATGATAAAGTAAGTAATGTTGGTTTCAAATCAGATTAATTTAACATTAAATTTGCTAATTTTACTCAAATAACGTATCACAAATATATATATATATATATATTATTTTTGGAAGATTTTAAAAACCGATAAATGTCCAACGTTTATGAAAGAAGGAACATTTTAACTATAGAGTGCCGAAAAAGGCCCGCTATTCTTTTGATGGAGTTGCAGCTGGAGCGGCTCCTTTTTGAAAATGGGGAACGTGAGGGGAACCAGCTCCAATTTTGTGCATGGGAGCGGGAGTGGAAGCAAAAATAGTGGAGCACGTAAAGCCCTATATATATATATATATATATATATATATATATATATATATATATATATATATATATAAAAAGGAAAAATTAAATTACATCATTCTTGGATGATTGTTCCTTCTTGGCGTGTAAATACATTGAGCTCTCCTCATGGATCTATCTTTTTTTAATATTTTATATTAAAATATCTACTTAGATTATCCTTACCACTTACGGATATATATATATATATATATATATATATATATATATATATATATATATATATATATATGTGTGTGTGTGTGTGTGTGTGTGTGTGTGTGTGTGTGTGAGTGTGTGTAAAATTAATACAAGTAAAATCTTTGCCACTTAGCTGATATATATATATATATATATATATATTAAGCACAGACAGAAGTATGCATGTGTTTTTGCGTACGCTCGTTTGTATACATATATGTGGAAAAAATGCACGTGTGTATATCTATATATGTAAATGTATGTATGTTTTGTACACACTTGAATAAATACACGGGCACAAATATATAACTATATGCATAAATAAATACATAAATACATGCATACTCATACTTATATATAGATATATACATATATACATACATATACACACAAATATACACGTACACATAGATATAAATACAAACAAATACATCAACCTAGACTCCTACATATAAAAACACACAAATAAACCTACATTCAGACACACATGCGCAAATAGAAGTATATAGATGTATACACCCATATAAACAGAAGTAGAAATATACATACACACTAAAAAACAGTACAGTCTTATCTAAAAGACTATAATAAATTCAGACCCCATTCAAAATTAATAAATAACGAATCACAACTGTTTAGTATTAAGTCAACAAGCTATTCTAAATTATTCTCTATCAAACAAATGTTGATTAGAACTAGCATCGTTAAACCATTTAAAAATACAATGATATATATATATATGCATATATATATGTGCATTCACATACATTACATCCATACATACACACATATATAGACACATATATAAATACATATGCAAATACAAACATATATATATATATATATATATATATATATATAAACACCTATGTATGCATACATATATGTACACGAATACAAAAAACATAAGACTAGCAAAGTAATAACAATCTAAATTTACAATAGCATTGTATTCTAGTTGAAAATATTACTAACCATTTTGTAAGTTAAATTGGGAGCTATGTTTACAATTAACAGTGAGTTCAGTGCTTTGATTTAAGATATTGATCTTATCTTTAAATCTAATGATCTCCAATTTTTCATTCAGACAAGATAACAAGGGGCCTATAAAGAATTACATGCTCGAGCTCTCTTAATTAATTTCCATTTAACAATAGGTGTGTAGTTTTTGTCTTTTAAACTCCAAAAATACTTGAACAACGAAGTCTTGAATTAATGATTACTATTATTTAAATACTGTACATGTCGATACCAACGGTTTTTGAACGTATTCATAGTACTTCCAATGTATTTTTTAAATGTTTTTTTCCAGTGTAGAAATAGTACTGAGATAAACTAGAGAACAAACTAAACAATTATTCTGTAGTGGAAAATTATTGGGATTCGTGTATATATATATATATATATATATATAAATTCGGTTGAGGATGAAATGGAACTAATATCTTAAATTTAATTACAAAATTAAATTCGGGGCTTTTAGCTTCCATTTTTGAAACATGGTTAGAACTGTGTAGCAGAAAAAAACATATTTTAAATCAATTAATTTATAATATTAATGCTCTGTAAATTTACATCGAGCACTATTTTGTAAAAATAAAAATATCTATAAGAACACCGGATTATATATCTTACTGTTCTTTCTTTCTTTTTATATATATATATATATATATATATATATATATATATATATATATATATATATATATATAATTCATATGTGTATGTATACACACACACACACACACACACATATATATATTTAGTGTGCTGGGGCAGGAGATCATTGTTTAAAACATATATTGTTAAATATAAAAGACAATGAATATCTATTATGTCTGATCATCATCTAATGTTGTTATGTTTGGTTTAATTTCGGCTGAAAGCTTAGATCAAGAACGGCCTTAATAAAAATATCCAAATACTGGACAATTTTTGTCGTTATTTTCAGCCGAAATTAAAGCAAACATACGAACATTAGAAGTAAAATAAAACCCCTAAAGTTAAATGGAAAATTTTAAAACTAGCTAGGAGATCTAGAATACTATGAATCCTTTTTCCTATGTTTACAGGAGAAAATGCAGATAATCAGATTTTTAAATAGGCACGAGTTATTAAATCAAAGATGTGAACTAACTGTTAAATGCAAGCATATTTCGCCTCTGACCTTACAATCTTGTTAAAATTTAATAATCACTTCTTTTATGGTGAATGACGTTGTGGTAAGCATTTTAAACTTATCACTAGTAAGATTTTTCGAGGTAGTATAGTATTTACGTTATTAGTAAAATTAATATACTTGGTTGACAGAATTAATGAAACTATCAAAATCCTTACGGATAAACTTAAAATTGGTGATAGGATTAGCAAACTCTGTACAAAGGTATCTTATATAACCATCAAGGACCATAAACTAATCTTAAAAAAAGTAAGCATCGAGAAAGCACAAGGTGTTACTTTCCTGGAGGTTAGCATCAGCCATGCAAAAAGAAAAAGGGTTTCTCTCAGACGATTAAAAGAGTAGTTTTGTTTTTTTATTTATATATATATATATATATATATATATATATATATATATATATGTGTGTGTGTGTGTGTGTGTGTGTGTGTGTGTGTGTGTGTATTTAAATAAAAAGAAAGAACAGTAAGATATGTAATCCGGTGTTCTTATTGATATTTTTTATTTTTTACAAAATGGTGCACAATGTAAATTTACAGAGCATTAATATTATAAATTAACTGATTTAAAATATGGTTTTTTCGCTACACAGTAATAACCATGTTTCAAAAATGGAAGCTAAAAACTTTAAATTTAATTTTCTAATTAAATTAAAAACCTTAGTTCCATTTCATCTTCAAGCGAATTTTGCAATAACTTATTTTTTAAATTTACTGAGTTTTAACTATAAGGGAAATTCATAATTTAAGGTTACCAAGGATACAGAAAAATCCATTCATCCAGACAAGGGGTAGTAGCGTGTTCATTTTTATTAACTTTTATTGTATCAGTTATTTGTTACGTTCGTAAAAGGGGTTAAGTTTAGGTACGGGTGGGGATGTATTTCTCAACGAATTAAATGTTCACACTCCTGTGGTTTGCATTTAGCAGTTTAGCAGTAGTAAGTAAGTCAATATACTGAGATGATCAATTTGTACCGAAAGCGGATGTCTGAAACCACCTGTGCCTAACCTCTCGATTACAGATGTGCCCGCGGGGACAGATAGAATTCTTTAACGCCAACAGAAAGTGTAAACAATCACATACTTACAAACACAAAGATATTTATGCATGTACATAGTTATGCACACACACACACACACACACACACACACACACACACACACACACACACACACACACGCACACACACACACACACACACATATATATATATATATAAATGAATATAAGGTATCCTACAGTGAGTGCTGGTCTTAATAAAATAGTGCTCAATGTAATATAGTAGAGCTATTAAGTATATATTAATAAATATACATATTATCCCTCACCGATAGCACGACTTGGAGTTTAATGCATAATGCAATCATCAGGTCAAAAAATAAATTCCGTTTATTTAACATAAAAAAAATATATATTTAAAAAAAACAAACAAACCATAATCTCCGTATACTAAATAAACTGCGTCAGCATTCCGTTAGCAATCATTTTTTTATTAAAATTGAAATGATCTAAAGGCCAGTCTTTACCCAGCACCTGAAGATTGCGTTGTGCATGAAACTTCGAGTTCTACTACCAATGTGGAATATTATTTCTATTCATATGTATAATACAGAGACCTGGTGCACAACGTGCCACAAGTTCCCAAACGACTCTCCGCAAGTTTTGAATTCAGAGTTGTCCTTCTCCTAGACCAGTTGCCATCCAAGAATATAGAACCCAGTCTGTACTGCTATTTACCCATAGCTGGAGAGTGAAGAGGAGGATTCATATATATATATATATATATTAAAAAGAAGAGGGGTGCCGCAAACGTTTTTGGTTGTAATGTGGATTTATTGAGAAAAATATTATACTTTGTTTTACATAATTTCACGACACGTGTTTCTGGTCTGGTCTCGCAACCGTCTTCAGGTGAAAGTGGAGATTTTACATATTATTAAAAAATAATTTTTTTTTCTTCATGTTCAATGTGGAATATTCTCGATATGAGACATTCTGTTTGTGTGTTGGCAATCCGAATTTTCTTTCTAGAATTGTCAATGAAGAGTTCTGCGTGAAGGGTCATAAAACAATTAAGGTTTGTCCAGCGAGTAGTTATCGGCATTTAATCTTTTAATGTTTTAGTGACCTCTAAAACGAGGCTACCCCACAACACTAATAAACAAAGGTATTGAACTCGCGAAAGAAATTCCTCTAGACCAACTTAGAAATAAAAAGAAACGTAACATCGAACAAACTCTAGCATATGTCTCAACGTACAACAAAAACAACCCAGAAATATTCCCAGAAATCACAAAAAATCTAGATTTACTTAGCAAGAATAATAAACTGAATAATATACTAAAAAACAACCAAAATAATTAAGAGCAAACGCCAATCTAGAAACCTAAAACACATATTAACCTCATCTAAATTTAGTCAACACAAAATACAGGGAGTCACAAAATGCAAAAAAAAGATGTGGAGTTTGTGACATCATTATAGAAGGAAACTCCTACACTTTTGAAAAACAAAAAAAAAACATTCACAATAAACAAAAACTTAAACTGCAACTCAAAAATGTAGTTTATGCACTTAAATGCACAAAATGTAAGAAGTCATATATAGGCATCAGCCAACAACTGAACAACAGGGTCTCCCTACACAAAAGCAATATAAAATTGACAGAAAACAGAAAACTTTTTGTATCACAACACATTTTCAAATGTAACCAGGGTAAGTTTAATATCATGCCGATATATCAAACAGACAATTACTCGTATCTACAAATACAAAAAAAAAAAACTTTATAGACAAATTCAAACCCGAACTGAATAGATCGTAACCCCCACAAAAAAAAAAAAAAAAAAAAAAACATGCACACAGGGTGACCAAATACAATGATCGCTCACATACATGGACGCACACTCATATACGGGAGACACGAGGAGATATATATGTGTATGTACACATACATACATTTATGTATGTATATGCGGATGTTGACAACTTAAGAAGTGTGTGTGTGTGTGTGTGTGTGTGTGTGTGTGTATATGTGTGTGTATGTGTATGTGTGTGTACTGGTTCCATGTAGCTTGGGGAAATATGTGTGTATATGTGTGTGTGTACTGACTACTTGTGGTGGGATAGTGTGTATGTGTGTATGTGTGTGTATGCGTGTATAAGTACAAACAAGTTTACGAATTCCTCGTAGTAAGGAAATATACGCACGCATATATACACGCATGCTGACAGGAACACGCCAAAATAGAAACAGATCCAAGAGCACATAGAGGTCACTAAAACATTAAAAGATTAAATGCCGATAACTACTCGCTGGACAAACCTTAATTGTTTTATGACCCTTCACGCAGAACTCTTCATTGACAATTCTAGAAAGAAAATTCGGATTGCCAACACACAAACAGAATGTCTCATATCGAGAATATTCCACATTGAACATGAAGAAAAAATTAATTATTTTTAATAATATGTAAAAATCTCCACTTTCACCTGAAGACGGTTGTGAGACCAGACCAGAAACACGTGTCGTGAAATTATGTAAAACAAAGTATAATATTTTTTCTCAATAAATCCACATTACAACAAAAAACGTTTGCGGCACCCCTCTTCTTTTTAATATACATACTTTTCTCTCGTTGGAACCAAAACATATTTTTTTTAATATATATATATATATATATATATATATATATATAGATAGATAATATTAGTGGAAAAATATACATACATATGAAAATATATCTAAAAATTCCCCATACATGTATATTTTCAGAAAAATTTTCCAAGAGGAAGGATCCAGGTAGAACTCAATTCTAGGACTTAAACACTAATATTTTATAATATAAAATAAATCATGTACTTTTCTCCAGTTGGAACCACTACAATATATTTATATAGTATATTTTATATATATATAATATTTTTATATCCTTGCGAAATATATATTCATCTTCATATATTTATATTTGATTTAATTTTCCCAATTACGAAGCGGCCCTTTATGTAAACACATTTTTATTTTCCTTCGTCCCATCCCTCTCCCCAACCTTTCCCTTTTTTTTTTTTTTTTTTTTTTCCTTCCTATCTGAATTGTGGTGTGTATATGTCACCACGAAATGTATCTTTATGTATTAGACATCCGTCGACTTTCTTTTCTCTCCTCTTTTTTAAATCCACCCCACCCACATCTCCAAAAAATTTCTCTGTCACTCATCCTCATACTTACACTTTTCTAAATTCTGTTTTGATTTCCGGAGTTGTTTTTTTCTGTTTTCATTTTGAATTTGTAGGTCTGATGATTTGACGTATTTACGATTCCAATGGAATAAATTATGACCATGGAATAAAAAGCCTTTTTATTATATATATATATATATATATATATATCGACATCTCCAGTTGCCTTAATCTATCCACTACCATCATCCTTTCTTCTATCACTCCTATCTGATCTTGCTATTTTCTGTAACCCCTTGCGTCCTAGTGGCTTCCCGCCTTGCTTGGGGTGAAATGCTTAAAAAAAAAAGTATATATATATATATATATATATTGAGAGAGACAATGACAGACATATGTAAGCGTATCTGTTTTTATACACTCTTTGTATTTTATTTTGTTTCTATTGTTTAATAATTAAGACTTTAGGTTATTTCCAGAAAGTAAAATTTTTTTATATTATTTTTTTTTTTTTTTAGGAATAGCGAGCAGCTGTTTCGTGTCATTCTTTCGAATTTTCTGGATGTCTTGAAATCTTGTTCCTTTCAGGTGTGATTTGATTTTTGAGGAAAGGGTTGCGAGGGGAGAGATCTGGGGAATATGGTGGTTGTCAACCCGGGGCAATATTATCCTTGGCTAAAAACTGCTGCACAAGTCAGGTCACGTGGTGTTGTGAGACGATTGAAATGCTTAAATGAACATCTAACATTATAGTAATGAATACAAAATAGAGTTACATGCTAATGCCAGAGAACACCCAAGAAGAAAGAAGCAATGCAAGATATGACACAAAGAGGGTAGAATATATTATTGGTGGAGACGTGGGGTAGCATCAAAAGAGATAGAAGAAAATTGAAAAACATCGAAAACCATATTAGTTCATTATGGACTAATCTTCTTGGA
Organism: Acanthosepion pharaonis; assembly: GCA_903632075.3. NCBI lineage: Eukaryota > Metazoa > Mollusca > Cephalopoda > Sepiida > Sepiidae > Acanthosepion > Acanthosepion pharaonis. The sequence goes on from CAHIKZ030000497.1 coordinate 1,030,489, forward strand.
GATTACGAAGATGGGGAATTTTCTCAGTGTGACAGTGTGACAAAAAGGTTTTCTTGAGGATAAAGACGTACGGCTTTTAGAAGACTGGCTAGCAGAAAGTCATGATTCCAATATAATGGAACCATTGTGGCGGGAACTGAAGAAAGAAGCGCACTAAACGAAAACTCTGGCATCTCTAAGAGCTCTGGGTTTACTGCCAAGATGAGAAGGAAACAATTACCAATGAGAAAATTTGAACCTTGTTCTGTTCAACGTCATATCGAACTGAAGAAGTTATTAGAACCAAATTATTATTTCTACTTTCTGTAATAATAAAGGTCAGTTTTTGCAAAAAAATCCTTTTTAGCTGAAGAAAAGAGCTGAAACATGAAATTTTCGCTGGTAGTTCAGTATTTTTGCATGGCGTTTTGTTTTCGTATCACTATGTTTTAAGTCCGTTTTTAAAGTCATTTCACACTAACTAAGGCAATAAGGCCACTAAGACGCAAGGAGTTACTGAGAGTTAGACAATACGAAAAATATATACTATTATGGAGAGAAGACAATAAAAGAACACGAATTAAGAAGACAGAAGATAACGATTGACATTGCATTTAAGAATCTTAAGAGGAAGCACAGTTGAGTAATGGATAGCGGCTCGGATTGAGGAATCGTAGAGCCGAGTTCGAATTCCACTCGAATCCATTGCATTTACTTACATGCTAATACACTTGGGAAAGGTATGAATCCTCGTCTTCTCTCCCCAGCTATGGGTAAATAACAGGACAGGCCGGGTTCTATAGCCTTGGATGGCAACTGATTCCAGAAAGAAATAGCAACCAACTGCGGGAAAAAAAATCTGCCTAGTCTGTCATGTATCGAAAGATACATGATCGCCTAAGCGTGTATCACGCATGACACATAACTGACTGATGCTTAAGATTAACTATCATGCATCGTAGAGAATTATCGAAAATGCAGTAGTTTGTTTTCTGGCTCTCATAAAATTTATTAAAAGCCATCTGCTATTCATTATCAAATTTTGGATGAAATTTTTAAAAAATAATCTCAGAAGTTTAGCACAGTGTATATCAGCCTTGTTAAAATCCAATTGTAATTCTGAAAATATATAGCGTTCGAAATAAGCATTGTTGTCGTCTGGCATTTCACATTACTACCTTAAGTCAAGGGGAGCCGAAAAACAAATTTACAGAATCATCTACATAAGTCAAAATAATCATTGTAATTATGTTTTCTCAAAATTGAACTGATTTAGTTAAGCATATAAAAAAATATGCACGCCTCAAATGATTCACAGATGTCCTCATCCCGAAAGCCTTGTCTTCTATCCGATTAGCGTTTCATCTAGAGCCTTAGTTCCAATTATGTGAGGCGGACCCATCCACGAGTACAGGCAGCAGTCGTCCCTATTATTTCTGGCTTTATTCTCGTGACTGTTTCACCGGTCTTAAAGCGCGCGTTGCACTTGTGTTTGACTTAACTAGCATTCGCCAAAAAGCCTGACCTGAATCACAGAAACGTTTCTGCTGAGATACACGCAAAGCCTAAGTTGTTCGAAATTTGTTAGCCATCGTAACATCACGAAGTCGTTCTCACACAACGTCAGCAAAACCTAGCGTAACAATTGAATTCAAGTCAATAACATGAAGAAGAGTTACTCATTCGGCTGGGTACCAATGAAAGTTGGCGCAAGTGTTCTTCCTTTGAACGGTACTACGACAGCACAAAAGAGAAACACCACCTGACCGTTGGTCGTTTATTGTCTTCTTTCCTTAATAGTATATTTTTCTCGTATTTTCTAACTCTGAATAAATCTTTGCGTCTTAGTGGCTTTATTGTCTTGCTTGTTGTTTTTAACCCTGTTTTTTTAAAATCATTTCACTCGAAGTAAATCATTAAGGGGTTACTGAGAGTTAGACAATAAAAGAAAAATACATTATTATAGATCGAAGACAATAAAAGAACACAAATTAAGAAGGCAGAAGATAACGATTGACATTGCATTTAAATATTTGAAGATCATAGTTGACTAGGAAGCAAGAAGCCGGAAGAGAGTTCCACAAGCGAGAAGTGCAAGAGAAGAAACTGTTAGCATAGAACTTACGGTTACACCGAGCGATTTCAAATGTAAAACGATAAAACCTTGCCGCCAATCTAGTATTGAGCTTAGATTCATAAAGTTTAGACACCATAGAGGAACGTATATTTATTTTGAAAATACAAAAATGTGGCACAAGGCCAAAAGGGGGAGATAAGGAAAGGCTTGGCTTCAATCTGTCTTATCTTAAACTTAGCTAGCCGAAAACTGACCAAAATACACCAGTGTATTCTTTATACCAAAAGAACACATTCTTACTTACCATTCTTACTGCAGTCACCATAATACCTCAAGTCTTTATATAGCCTTTAATAGTTCCTATATGTACAATTAGTCTGTGGCGGGAGGAATAAAAAACAACATCTAAAAATGAGGCCCCAATGAATATTTACAATACAGAAAAAAATATCAGAAAATTCCCTTGAAAGTGTTTATAGAAAAGGCACAGGGAAACTACGATACATCGGCGGGAAAGTAACTGAAGACGAGATGTCAGGTCAGGTCCAATAAAATCGCAGATTCTTTTTTGGTTTTATCAAGAATCTCTAAATATATAACAGGAGCACGAAATAAAATGTAGCAGCAATATTCAAAACAAGGAGAAATGGTAGACTTAAGGTTGCCTCTCTGTGTCTTTTCTATAAATACTTTCATGGCAATTTGTTCGGATGAGCTCTTAGCTATGGTACCTAGACTGTATGAATTTAAGAGCAATACTAAACTGGCATCGAGATCTTATCAATATACATTTGGCTAGATGTAACCGTAAATTCTATGCCAACAGTTTCTTTTCTTGCATGCTTTCCAGCCAACTGTAATCTGCAAAAATTTAAACGTAATGCCAATCGCTATCTACTGTCCACTTGATTACTCTTTCCTCTTCCCGCTCATTATTAATATTTCTGTTCCTAATTCTCCTACACCCAGTAAACCCTTGTGTCTCAGTGGCTTTTCTACCTTGCATGGGGTGAAACCGATTTAAAAAATATGTAAGATAGATTCTTAAAAACTTAAAACGACTTGGGTTTTCATGTTCTTCTCTGGAAATAAAAAGAGTTTAAACCCATGCAAAAAGAGTATTTCTTTAAGACGCCATGTTTTCCTAGGCAGACATCTTTCTGGTAGAGCATTAACCTCCACCATCACCCTGAAGGTTTACTAACCATCCTACTTAACATCTACTCTAAGTTGGTGTCACCTCACATACCAAAAGTTTTTCTGTTTTCTTTTTTTGTCTCTGCTTTGGGGGCGCTGAAAATATCTTTCGATGAAATACATAACAAAAGTGACATTAAAAAGTGACACAACTCGCTATTGTTTAAGGCTAAACGGTGTTTTAGAATTGGCGAAACACAAACGTCATTAAACGATGTTTTAGAATTGGCGAAACACAAACGTCATTTTCACTCCTGTTATTGTTTTCTAGCCGTGAATATCTGTGATTAAGTGCCTCAAATGATCCTGCAAATACTTTACAGAATTCGTTGGCAGATTTAGGAGATAGCGTTTGACAAACTGTGGACATAGTGAAGCAGACACACACAGACACACACACACACAGACACACACACACAAAATACACGCACACAAATACAGACAGACACAAAATACACGCACATACAGGGGAACACACGACTATACATATAAAGAAAGACCCACAAAGATATACCACAGAGACACATTTATCAAAAATTTATATGTAATTATGCATGAACACACACACACACACCCACTCACAAGCAAACAAAATACACACACACACGGAGACACGCATGAGCAGACATATAACGAAAGTTCCACATAGATATACCACGGAGAGACACATTTATCACACATATGTATGTGATTATTCATCAACACACATACACACACATGCAAACATACGCGAATGCACACAACACACATATTTATATATTTAAACAAGGTATTTTTCGGCAGCAAGAATACTTTCAAACATGTTTGGCTGAATCTTATCGACAGTTTCTGTCAAGCCAAAGTTTTATTAAGATTTTCCAAATTTTCGAATTAGTTGTTTTATATAATCAGTAAATTTCATATCTATATTTTTCCCGAGTACTTTTGAATGTTGCTACATTCTTTTTCCAGGATTATGTTTTGTGTATGTTCATGTAACTGGTTTTGCTTAATTCAGGTGTTCCCACATTTGATGGAACTCATTTCAAGTCACTCAAGTTGATCTTAATTAAACTGTCAATCTGAATTATATATATATATATATATATATATATATATATATATATATATATATATATATATACCTGGTATAACAGCAAAATTCTACAAAATCATGTTGCAGCATAACTGCCCCACAAAATAATTAATATATAAAAAACTAAACTAATTGAGTTTCTGTTTTTAGACAAAATCTTTAACCATCTTAACACGATTTACTG
>CAHIKZ030000497.1:1037500-1047500 GCA_903632075.3 Acanthosepion pharaonis
GGCAAAAGATTTTTGGAGTGGAATAAATATTCTTTGAAATGTATGCGAATGTCTTATGAAATTTTGAATATCTGCAATGCTAAATTGATACCAACGTAGTTAAAACACTTCAAACCATTTATATTTATAAATAAATATTTTAAAACTCATCTGGGGAGTCTTATAAATATCGAAAGATGCTATAATTAAAACTTATCAAGTCCTATCATGCGCCCTATTGGTAAAGCCAATTATGAAGCCCCATTATTAATCATTGCCATTAAAACCTATTATCAAGCCCTATTATTACGTTCTATTAGCACATACTATTATCAACCCTTATCATTAACACTTGTTTTCAAGCCCTATTATGAAACCCTATTATTAAGCACTATTATCAAGATCTATAAGCCATATTATTAAGCTCTATTAATAATCCCTGCCATTACGCCCTATTATTAATCCTTGTTATTAAGCACAATTATTAAACCTTATTATCAAGCTCTATTATTAAGCCTTATTATTAAACCATATTAACAAGCCCTATTATTTATTCTTCTTATTAAGCCCTATTAGCAAGGCCTTTTATCAAGGCCTATTATTAAGCCTTGTCATTTAGTCAGATTATTAAACACTATAATCAAGATGGATTATCAAGCCCTAATATTACGACATATTACTAAGGCCTGTTATTAATCATTGTAATTACACACTATTATTACATATTATTAAATCATATTAAGCCCTATTATTAAGCCATCTTATCAAGCTCTATTATTACACTTTTTTTTATCAAGCCCTATTATTAAATCATATTATCAAGCCATATTATTGCCCTATTATTAGTCCTTGTTACCATGCCTCTTTATAATGACCTGCTAAAAAGCCCTATAAGTCAGCCATATAATCAAGCCCTATTATAAAGCTCTATAATTAAGTCCTAATATTAAATCCTATTTATAATCCTTGTTATTCAGCACTATTATTAAATACAATCATCAAGCCCTATTATTAAGCCTTAGTATTAAACCTTGTTATCAAGCCCTATTACTAATCCTTTTTGTTAAGCCCTATTAGCAAGGCATTTTGTCAAGACCTATTATCAAGCCTTGTCATTAAGCCCTATTATTAAGCCCTATTATCAAGCCTTGTCATTTAGTCTGATTATTAAACACTATAATGGAGATGAATTCTCAAGCTCTAACATTACAACCATATTACTAAGGTCTATTTTTATTACGACCTATTATTACATATTATTAAACCTTATTATTAAGCCATCTTATAAAGCGCTATTATTACGCCTTATTATCAAGCTCTATTATCAAACCCTATTATCAAGTCATATTATTAAGCCCGGTTATTACTCCTTGTTATCAGGCATTTTTATAAAGACCTACTATTATGCCGTATTATGAAGCTCCATAATTAAGCCATATAATTAAGCCCTATTATCAAACTCTTTAGTTGTCCTATTATTAAGCACTATTATTAAACGCGATAATCTAGCCCTGTTATTAATCCTTATCGTTAAGCCCTATTAGCAAGGCATATTAAGACCTATTTGCAAGACTTGTCATTAAGCCCTATTATTAAACTCTATTATCGAGCCCTATTATCAAGCTCTACTGTTATACCCTATTATAAAGCCCTGTTATTAATCGATGTTATTAAGCCTTATTACTAATCCTTAAGTTCTATTATTAAGCCCTATTATCAATCCTTGTCATTAATCCCTATCATCAAGCCCTACTATTACGCCCTATTGTCAATCCCTATTTTTAAACCATATTATTAATCCCTGTTATTAAACACTATTATCAATCCCTGTGAAAAGCACCATTATTTTCCCTTGGTATTAAGTCCTATTAGAAAGCTTTATTATTATTTCTTGTTATAAAGCCCTTTTATCAAGACTTGTTATTAAGCCTTATTATTAATCCTTTTTATCACGCCCCATTATTAATCCTTATTAAATCTTTATTAATCCTTATAATTAAGCTTTATTTTTAAACCCTCTCAGTACTCATTATTAAGCCCTGTTATTAAGTCTTATTTTAAGCCTCGTCATTAGGCATTTTATTGAGCCTTATTATCAAATCCTATTATTAATCCTTATTATAAAACCTTGTTATTAAGTTGTATTTATTTAGCCTAATCATTAATCCCTATTATGAAGCCCTAGTATTACACCTTATTATTAAGCCATATTATCAAACCCTATTAATCAAACCCTATTATTTGTCCTTGTTATTAAGCAATATTGCAAAGCACTATTTTAAATCCCTATTATCAAGCCCTATAATTAAGCCGTGTTATTAAGCCGTATTACTAATCCTTGTCATTAGTCGTTATTATTAATTCATGTTATTAAGCGCTATTATCAAGCTTTGTTTTTAAACTAAATTATTAAATCTTGTCATTAAGCCTCATTATTAATCCTTTCTTTATTAAGCCCTAATTATCTAACCCTTTTATTAATCCTTATTATAAGCCCAATTATTCACCTTGATACTCACCTGTAATTAAGCCTCGTTATAAATCTTTGCAATTAAGTCCTAATATTATTCCGTATTATTAAGCCCTATTATTAAGGCTCATCATTAAGGCTCATTATTAAGCCTTGTCATTACGCCTTATTATTAAGCCCTAATAATGCCAATTATCAAAGGTTGCTTTTAACCCTATTATTAAATCTTATTTTTAATCCTTATCATTAAGCCCTATTATTATGCCTTATTACTAAGCCGTTTTATCTGTTATCATTAAGCCCGATTATTAATCCTTTTTATTAAGCTCTATTTTCACTACTTATTATGAAACCTTTTTATTCCGCCTTATTATTAAGCCCTGAGTCTTATTATTATACTTTGTTATTACGCCTCATTATTAAACCTTGCTATTATGCCTTTTCACTAAGCCCTATTATTATGTCTTGTTATTAAGCTCTCATAACAACCTTAACATAAAGCCTTATGATTAAGCCTTATTACCAAGCCTTATTATTAAACCTTATTATTAAGCTTCATTATTATTCCTTGTTATTATGTCTTTTTATTAATACTTTTATTAAGCCCTATCATTAAGCACTATTATCAAGCCTTGTTATAAGCCTTGTTATTAGGTTTTAGTATTAAGCTTTGACATTAAGCCCTATTATTAAACCTTATTATTTAATTCTATTATTACCCCTTACTATTTCACAGTATTCTTGTTTGTATTTGCAGATTCTCATCAAGATGTGGACTGTCCTTCCTCTTCGCAATGTTTGTTGTGGGAGAGAATCTAAAAAGGTAAACGTTGATAAGAGCTGAAAAGTAAATTGTGACGAGTGATGATTGCCCTAAAGGGACATGGTACATAAAAAGAAGCTTGACTAGGTCTATTTTCCAAATGATATATTTATGTCCAACAGCAGCTGAATGTTCTTTTCGTTACGGTTAAATATTAGAGTTGTACTCCTGGGAATTTTTTTCTTTAAATCTAAGATAGGCGATACAGACCAAGGAGATCTATAAGTTTTATTTATTTACTTTTTTTTTGTGGAGGGTTATGGCTGCGGTTATTTTGAGAAGAAATCATAGAAAAAGATCGGCTGAAATAAAAGAGCACTCACGTTGCTTCCAGATGTTTAACTTAGACAGAGAGTTCTTGCCGAACGAAGAAATCAGTGCACAAAATGGCGGAGTAGAGAAAAGGGAGAAAGAATGTGGAATAAGCAGATAAGAAAGGAAATCCCGAAGGGAGAAGGCGAAAAGAAAGAAGAAAAAAAAAGAAGAAAGAAAGAAAAAGAAAGAGTGGGATAGTAGATAAAGGAAGGAAAAGAACGTTCGAGAAAATAAGGGAAAATGAAGGTAAAAAGAAAAAATGGGAAAGCAAAGGGAGGCTGTGCGAATGCTTCAATCCGGGTGTTTTTTTTTTTTTTTTTCTATGAAGGCGGGGATTGGATTACGTTTGAGAATCAAGCAGTCAAACTGGCACGTGATACAAAATAAGGGAACTCCTAGAATTCGACCCGTATGACGTCAAATCTATTTCTAACGAGAGTGGATTTATTTATTTTTATTTTTTTATGTTTTTTTAATTCTCTGCTTATTACGAATTTCTTTAACGCTCGGCTGACAAGACGTGATAGGAACTCTTACCCTTGTTAAAAACAGGGTGGGGACGTTTTACCGCTGAGCTGGGTTGCAAGTATAGTCAGGGCATCATCTAAAATCAAAATCAAAACTTTTCTACTCTTCTTCTTTTATGTGCTGTGCACCTTCAGAACGTAGGCGATCAGGGCTCTTCACATTTTCCTATCCCTTTTAGCTTTTAATAAGATTTGTCTTTTAGTATCTCCCAAACCCTGTTCTGCCACCCGTTTGCTCAAACTCATCATATACGTTACTCGTTGCTTTCCTCAGTCCCTATTTCCCTCGATCCGTCCCGTGAGTATCAGATTTCCCAAGTCCTCTTTCCACATTACGTGCCCCCATAAATTTCAACTGCCTCTTCAAGATGTTAAATATAAGTTTCATTTTGTTTCCATTCTCTCCAAAACCTCGTTATTGATCACATGTTCGGCCTATGATATACTCAGCATGGTCCTGTAGAATAATATTTCTGTTGCTTGAAGTCTCTTCCCAAAATTTGAGGAGATTGTCTAGCATTCGCTGCCATACAGGAGGACAGATATCACGTAACAGTTCAGTACCCTTTTCTTTGTTTCTCTTGCTTCAAGTCTTTTCTTCATCTTTGAGGAGATTGTCCATCATTCGCTGACATACAGGAGGACAGATATCACGTAATAGTTTAGTATTCTTTCTTTGTTTCTGTTGCCTCAAGTCTCTTTTTCATCTTTGAGGGGATTGTCCATCATTCGCTGACATACAGGAAGACAGATATCACGTACCAATTTAGTATTATTTCTTTGTTTCTGCTGGCTTAAGTCTCTTTTTCATCTTTGATGAGATTGACCATCATTCGCTGCCATACAGGAGGACATATATCACGTAACAGTTCAGTACTCTTTTCTTTGTTTCTCTTGCTTCAAGTCTCTTCTTTATCTTTGAGGAGATTGTCTAGCATTCGCTGCCATACAGGAGGACATATATCACGTAACAGTTCAGTACTCTTTTCTTTGTTTCTCTTGCTTCAAGTCTCTTCTTTATCTTTGAGGAGATTGTCTAGCATTCGCTGCCATACAGGAGGACAGATATCACGTAACAATTCAGTACCCTTTTCTTTGTTTCGATCATTAAAAAAACAATATCTGGAAGGATTCATTAAAAAAGGAAGAACATTTTAAGGGGCAAAAGTTCGCATTATGGCTTTAAAACGCGCTTAATAAATATTCTTCTATGTGCCGTGTCTTCTGTGGAAATGTGTGATCATGGCTCTCCACATCTTCCAGTTCTTGTAGCTCATAGTAAGGATTGTATTTTTGCTATTTCTAATTCATTTACAAAAGCTCGTTAATCCACTATTAATCATCTCGGATTTCCGAAAAAAATGGGAATCCCCATGCATTTGCCTTCTACAACAACTGAGCTACAACTGTGCCACACTTCGTGCTGCACACCCTCACTGAGTTAGGAGAGTTGTGGGAAGGAGAAAAAGAAACAGGCTGCCAACTAGAATTACGAATACTTTAACCTTTTTAGGGTAACAAAACACCCCATTATTTTGCTTATTTGTCATATTTTGATCGATATGTGCGCGAATTGTACTAAAACTTGACAAATGACAAGTCAAGCTACGAGAGAGAGTAGTGAATATTTGGCCAATGTAAGAATTTAACATGTCGATATTACTTAACAAAACGTGTTTGAAAGAATATATAATATATATATATATATATATATATATATATATATATATATATATATATGAATTTGTAGATCTGATAAATTGGATCGTAATTACGATTCCAATGTAATAAATTATGACCATGGACTATTAGTCTTTTATATTTTATATTCTTACTCTGACCTACACATTGAGTTCTACCTGGATTCTATCCTCTTGGGAATTTATATATATATATATATATATATATATATATATATATATATATATATATATACAAGTATAGGATTGGTGTATACGGAATAAATTTCAATAACCAAAAATTACTATTCTTAAAAGAGTGCTCAATACATAGTAGAGCAGATATAATATATATATATATATATATATATATATATACATTGACCACTAATATTATATATATATATATATATATATATATATATATATATATATATATATATATATATAAAAAGAAAAGAACAGTAAGATATAAAATCCGGTGTTCTTATAGATATTTTATTTTTACAAAATAGTGCTCAATGTAAATTTACAGAGCATTAATATTATAAATTAATTGATTTAAAATATGGTTATTTTTTCACACAGTTCCAACCATGTTTCAAAAATATAGCTAAAACCCTAATTTAATTTTGCAATTAAATTAAAAGCATTAGTTCCATTTCATCTTCAAGCAAACTTTGGAGTAATTTTTTAAAAATTACCGGGTTTTAAAGACACAGCTAAAATCACGTTTCCATGGTTACAGAATATTCTACTCAAATTGAACAAGGGGTGTCTAGATTTTCCTTATGTCATTATCATTGTATCAGTTATTAGCTACAATTTGGTAAGGGGTAGGGATGTATTTTACAATGAAAACTGACATCAGTTGAATGGATGTCGTCTGAATTTTTTTTTTTTTTTTTTTTTAAAAAAAAAAATTGTTAACGGTAAAAAAATTTCAACGTCATTTTTTAAATTTAAAGATTTTTTCTAATACTTTTTATTTAACTACGATTTGAAATATTTTCCTTTTTAATTTTTATTTTACTATATTCTTTTTAAGAACAGTTAAATGTATTAGAATCCATTATATTATGTAGGATTATTTTAACATTAAGTTTAAGTATGTATATGAGGTGTTTTTTTTTATTTAGGAGCAAGAGTTCAATTTGAGTAGAATATTCTGTAACCATGGAAACGTGATTTTAGCTGTGTCTTTAAAACCCGGTAATTTTTAAAAGTTACTCCAAAATTCGCTTGAAGATGAAATGGAACTAATGCTTTTAATTTAATTGCAAAATTAAATTAGGGTTTTAGCTTCTATTTTGAAACATGGTTGGAACTGTGTAGCGAAAATAACTATATTTTAAATCAATTAATTTATAATATATATATATATATATATATATATATATATATATATATATATATATATATAAAAACAAAATGGTCTTCATTCAACAGCCGACAAGGACGCAGATCGGAGTTGAGTATATTTTCAAAATAAAATAGCACATTGAGGGATTAAACAGGGATTTGGTTTTACTCAGAGAGTATAATTTCCACAGAGAGGCCTCTAACCAACTGCAAAAACATTCCTTGGAAGGGTAAACCCCACTTCTTTGTTAATTCCTCGTTTCATCGAAAAAGGTCGCAGGCCTGACCGAAAGTTCCTACTCTAAAATTTTTCTCTTCGTGCTTCAATTTAGTCAAAAGGCCTAATAATATATTATAAAAAAAATCAATCTTATTGTCAATATTGTTATCATTTTGCTGGTTTTTTATTCCTCAAATTTGATTAACCGGCCTATTAAATCTCTCTGTCTCTCTCTCTCTTTATATATATATATATATATATATATATATATATATATATATATATACTTGATAGAAATCTTATAAGTATAAGAAACTATACTCGCTCGGAAAACCTTCAGTATATTGATTTGCAAATAAACAAGCCAACACCAAAGGGAAAAAAGGTATATAAAAAAAATAAAGAACCAAGTACATGTACGTTAACCGAAAATAATCGTCCAGCATACAAGTTCAAGGCCCAAAGAAAAAAACCTCGATGCGAGTATCCTGCCGATCCGCTTAGGTGAAACCTTGGTAGGTTTGTCTAGCTCTCTAGGTTTAACTATACATATATATATATATATATATATATATATATATATATATATATATATATATATATATAGAGAGAGAGAGAGAGAGAGAGAGAGAGAGATAGATAGATAGATAGATAGATAGATAGATAGATAGATAGATAGATAGAAAAAGAGAGGATGAGAGAAAGAGAGATAAATATATATAGAGGGAGTATTTAATTTAATTTCAAAATGGCTGCTGTATCGAGTAATACACGCTCGCAGCGTTTGTCTCAAATTCACTGATTCAAACGAACCTCCGCTTCGTATAAATCTTTTAAGAATTTGACCATTTTTCGCTTTTATTCAAATAGAATCTAGTATTCCGTTTTCTTGAAACGTTGCAATATTTTTTCTACTTTCCCTAAAAACTATTTCTCCATTATCATAATTTTTTGCCGTTTTATTGTCTAAATCGGCGTTCTTATTGTTAGAGAATTATTATGTCTGATTATTCCTCGGGTTTTACTCGGAGAATTTATTATTTTGCCTGGGAAAATTTCCTATGTTTATTTCCCACGTCAAAACGAAAGAAAAAAAAACCTTTTTCTCTCCGTTGCTTACTGAATATCTCAAATTACAAGTCAGAACTGTAAATTAAAGCTTATTATGTTATATAATTGGTCAGAGTTTCACATGCTCGAGGTGTAAAATCGCAAAGCAAATCGAAGTAACGAGATGTAATGTTCAATTATATTCGTGTTAAACTCAACCTCCTTTTGAATGAAGACACCTGAAAGCTAGACCTTATAATAACTTTTTCGCTAGGGATAGTTTCTCCCAACACCATGAGTTGCTTCTAAACCGAAAAATTATCCTGAAAACTCTTGTTCGCAAATAGTCTCATCAGATCGAAACTTTCATCTGGATGCTCATACATGGCATAAAACCTCTCCAGAAATATATAAACTCTCAACTGTATACAACTGTTTCCTCAGACCAGTGATTAAAAATGTCTTTGAGAGAATGAGTCCTGTCGGTCTTATTGAGGACTTGGTTTCACCGAACATTCTGACGCTACAAAATCACAAGCAAGGAGCTGTAGCAATAACAAACCACATCGCTTGAATATTTTCAACAACAGTAACATCTAAAATGGATAACAGGAAGAGAAAATAATGACATAATCAAGATGTTGAGACACCATCCTACTCCAAAGAAAAGGTTAGGAAGAAACCCTTGATAACGACAAGAAAGAGCGATAACAGTGGACCTGGGAAAGTTATTTTTCCGAAAAATTGCTTTACAAGACAGATTTTATAGATTCCAATCGAAAGTGTCGCTAGCTACACGATCAACGAATGCCAAATGTTTCTCTATTAGGAAACGGCCAACATAAGAAATTTTATAGAAGTGATTAAACAAGAATAAAGATGAACAAGAGACGTAAAAAAATAAAACAGGTGGAGCAAGAGGTTGCTTGATCATTACCCAGTGTGTAGCAAGACCAGAAAAAAGTCAAAGTGAGAAACAGAAATATTAGGTTGGTGCAAAAATAATGACGTAACAATGTCGTTTTTTGACGTTAAAAAATACGTCAAAAACGACATTATTACGTCATTATTTTTGCACCAACCTAATAGAACTAGAAAAGCAGATATTAAAGAAGCAAACATTACTGAGAGTAGCGCATGACAGGAGGTCGTGAAGAGTCACGACCGTCTACACCTTAAAGGGAAAAGACACATAGAGAGGAAATTCATTTTTGCAATATAAATCAGAGGTTGTTTGCAGAAAGTTGTGACCATGCGATACGCATTCCCGACATAATTACAAAATGATCCTCACGTAGAGAAAGGTTTTGGAAAAGCACGCTCGAGAATATAATACAACTAAGAAACACTTAAAACAGGTTTTGGAATTAATTAATGTTGGGCCAATATGGATCCGCCTGTGTGGATTCAGTTCTTTGTTTTTTGCATTTGGCAAGGAAAAAAAAAAAATCATCTGAAAGTCGCACGAATTTCTCCAGTTTGGTTCATTGCAACGAGCTTGAAAATTGACCACAAGCTATATTTCTGAGACGAGGTATTGTTATTATTTACGTTATATACACTATTCAGACTGTC
>CAHIKZ030000497.1:1052500-1065000 GCA_903632075.3 Acanthosepion pharaonis
AAGGTTTGTCCTCGATTGTCTGTACGTCACTCTGACATTAAACTCACCTTGACTTGCATCTTGACACGGTGGACAGGTGGGTAAACAGCAGATTAGTTTGGAAGCTGATTAACTGCGCTAATCGGACGTGATTTCAACGTAAGACGTCCATTAGATTCTTGCTGTCTATCACTAAAACGATTATTTGCACCTATGCGATTGCAAGGACATCGCTTTAACATATAGTGGGCCACACCCAACGCAAAGGTATAGTAAACACAGATGTGGGAGAGGAATTCTCTTCGAGGTAAGCCTACCAAGGCAGGTGATAGGTGAAAACCGCTTGTGACCTTTTACTCGGGTAACGATATACGCCCTGTCAGAATCGGCCTCGTAGCTGTCATATTTTGCGCCGGATTCGGACTGATTTGACATTAGGGTTGGTTCTGGGGGATCAGTTCATATTGTGATCATTACTCATATAAAACTTCGCGTAAGGTAGCCAATCGATTATTTGATGACAATAAACATTGCTGAAAAAAAAAAGATCACCTCTTAAGAATTGAAAAGACATGGGTACAGAAATTTTCTACCAGTTATCAGGCTAGCTTTCCACTATAAAGCAATAACTTCTGCTTCATCGACTGCTGAAAAAGATTTAATAGAGGAATGACAGTGTCTTCCTGCTCTCTTCTACATTTTCAAATCTATCTAATGTGGTTGCAACAGCTTAGAAATGCTTAGCAAGCAACAGGTATCCCCAGGTGTGCTTTAGGCTGAATTAGTTGCCATACCATTAGACACTAACGAATAACACGCATACCCCAGCATACCATCCGATCTCTTCTTGGTTGTTTTTCTGTGTATTTTCAGGCATAACGGACAAATCGATGACATGGAAACCCACAATGTATCGAGGATAGGGTTAATGAGTCTCGTTACTCCTCAAGTCGTCAATGTCATGCATCTTAAAATCAGTTTCCAATTTCATTTTTTTATTTACTTTCATGAATATCATCATCATCATCATCATCGTTAGTCACATGACCGGGTGTGACCGTAGGGTCACTGCGCAGATGGACACCTGACCAGTTCCTTTAATATGTACTGGGTTGAAAACCGGAGAGGTATTCATTCATGGGTATCAATTCTTGGGCAAGTCGACCTAGCCGAGCCCACCCTTCTTCAGGTTAAATCTGAACATATCTATCTATCTATCTATCTATCTATCTATCTATCTATCTATCTATCGCAGTCTCTTCATATCTATCTATCTATCTATCTATCTATCTATCTATCTATCTACAAAAAGAATACCCGCTCGGCCCGGTGGCTAGGATCAAAGTGTAGTATCTGCGCTTTGTGAGCTGCCGGGTCGGGTGTCTGTCGAACTCTCTGCTTGCAGAGAGGAACCCGGACGAAGCTCCGCCGAAGGGTAGGGTTTTGTTGGGGGAGGTTGACGGAACTGGCCCGCCTCGGCGGGTTTAGATGGTTATTTATTTTTGGCTGGGCCTACGGGCTCAGAGATACCCACATTAAAAAGGCCTTGTGCCACATTCGATCCCCGTGGGTGGATTGATAAATACTATCTATCTATCTATCTATCTATCTATCTATCTATCTATCTATCTATCTCAGTCTCTTCATATCTATCTATCTATCTATCTATCTATCTATCTATCTATCTATCTATCTATCTATCGCAGTCTCTTTATATCTATCTATCTATCTATCTATCTATCTATCTAATGTTTTGAGTAAGTATATTCGTACATTTGTTGCCTCAGATGCTTGAGTCTTGCTAAGTACTCTAGAAATAAACATTCACAGAAGCGTCAGATAAGTACAGGCAAAGGAAAAAGATACTTATAAAATACTTCGAGCCACCTCTTCTAAAATAAAAGAAAAACTTTCTCGTGCATCCAATTTCATTTTATTTATTCACTTTCATAATCATCATCATCATCATCAGTCACATGACCGGGTGTGGTCGTAGGGTCACTGTGCAAATGTGTACCAGACCAGTTCCCTTAACATGCACTAGGTTGAAGAATGACCTGAAATGAAATAAATGACCAATGTCTTGGACGGAATGAAAATGAATGGCATAGAGAGATATAAATGACGCCAAATATTTCAATGAAAAAATGTCTTGAAAATCAGCATTGAAAACATCAGCTTTTTACATAAGTTTGAACTCTAACCAGTGTCTTAGGAATAAAAGAAATAAATTTCTCGACATCGTTACAGCTTCCGGCTTCCTTATTATCTCTCTCTCTCTCTCTCTCTCTCTTTCTCTCTCTCTCTCTATCTATCTATCTATATACATTCACATTCATTATCTATCTATCTATCTATCTATCTCAATTAATTATCTATCTATACATACATATATATATATATATATATATATATATATATATACACATTCATTATCTATCTATCTATCTATCTATCTATCTATCTATCTTCATTATTATCTATCTATCTATCTATCTCAATTAATTATCTATCTATATATATATATATATATATATATATATATATACACATTCATTATCTATCTATCTATCTTCATTCATTATCTTTCTCTCTATCTATCTATCTATCTATCTATCTATCTATCTCATTTCATTCATTATCTCTCTCTCTCTCTCTCTATCTATCTATCTATCTATCTATCTTCATTCATTATCTATCTATCTATCTATCTATCTCAGTTCATTCATTATCTCTCTCTCTACCCATCTATCTATCTATCTATCTATCTATCTATCTATCTATCTATCTATCTATCTATCTTTGTGTGGATTTCCATATACACAGGGCTCTTATGGTCGCTTCTTGTGGGGCTTGCTTGGTCCAGTCATTCTGAGAACGGTGCCATCGGCAATTCTAAACCCCTAGTAGGACCACCGTCGAAGACGAGGACCCAGATTAGGCGCGACCAACCTCCAAATAACCCAACGGTTGAACAAGCGCATGACGATCACGATTACAACAGATCTCAACGGCTGAACCAGCGGATAAAGAGGGCTACGCATGACGGACATGCTGCAGAAAGTGACACTCTCAAAGTTCGAAGCGTTAATCGAAAAATTTTCCACACAAAAACCTGCTGAAATTTACTCAGAGGTCGAAGTGGCTGATAAGTGGCAACAGATTATTGTAATTAATGGCGAATATATAATGGAATAAATAGTAATTGGACTTTACTTTTTGAAGAATAGAAATGGTTCCTGGCTCAAGCTAATATTAGCATATTGAAATAAAACATAGTTTCTATCTATCTATCTATCTATCTATCTATCTATCTCAATTAATTATATTTCTTTCTATCTGTCTATCTATACATACATGCATATATATACATATATATATATATATATATATATATATATATATATATATATATATATATATATATACATACATTCATTATCTATCTCAATTATCTATCTATTTATCTATCTCAATTATCTATCTATCTATCTATCCATTCATTATCTATCTATCTATCTATCTATCTATCTATCTATCTATCTATCTAATCTTGGGAATAACTATATTCGTAAATTTGTTGCTTCAGACGCTTGAATCTTGTTAAGTGCTCTAGAAATAAAACTCCACAGAAGCATCAGATAAGTACAAGCAAAGAAAAAAGATACTTATAAAATACTTCGAACCGCCTCTTCTATAATAATAATAAAAAAAAACTTGGGAAATATTTCTAGTGCGAACAGTGGAACACAGTGTCACCGGCAATGTAACGGGCCGTTCCGATGTCAAATATCCGAAAAAGTTAGTATTACAGAATATCCTCTGTCATATGACAGTCAGCCATTGCCCAGACAAACTTCTTGGATTGGTACTGCGAAATATGCCTTCCAAAAACTAAGCAACGTATTAAGAAACAGAAATTTCGTTAGGAACAAAGGCAGAGGGAGCGCAAATCATTTTTTTTAAATATAAATCCTTCCATATGGCAGCGAAAATTGTACAATTTCCTCACAGATAAAGAGAAGACTGGAGGCAGCAGGAATGTGGTTCTACAGTAGGATGCTGAGAATATCATAGACGGAGCGGGTAAGCAACGAAGTAGTCTTAAGGAAAATGCAAACAAAACGGACACTTATACTCAGAATCAGAAAGAAAGAGACCTTTGGACTTCCTTGGCCACATAATGTGGAAAGGGGGCTTGGAGAATTTGACACTTACAGGACATATCGAAGTGAAATGAGACTGGGTAAGGCAGCGTGCTATCTACTTGACGAGCTTTTGTGAATGGATGGCTGAACGGGGAATAGGGACAAAGGATAGGAAGCAGGGGAGAGCCATGATCGCCCAAGGCGCATAGAAGATCTTTAGCAATAATCAACAGTAAAAGGTTGATTTTTTGTGCGATTTGTTGGTTGTATTGGGTATGTCCAAAGAAGAGGGGACACTGGAGAATTTGACACTCAGGGATTGGATATTAATGAGAAAGGCTCGGCCCTTGAATCTGCGCACACTGGGGCCAGCTCGGTGTAAACTGTGAGACAACCTTGTCCAACAAGAAAACATCTATTATTTCTCAGTGCGGATCGTTGTCTCGATCTTTTTAGATAATACCATTAAAGATGTACGCAATTATTAGCAAAAGAAGAATGTACATAAAGTTTTTTTTTACGATAGAAATAGTGATACGCATGTATATTTACGAGTATGAATATATACATACATATGTATCCACGAATACTTACGCATATAAACACTCTCATACATACACACACATTATATATATATATATATATATATATATATATATATACACGTGTGTGTTCTCATATTCAACCCTCCGAACTTTTCTTTTATACCAGCTGTTGAGTAGCCTGGTTGCTAGGCAACAGTAATGACGTCAATCAATGCTCAATGTCTGTATTGCGCACAGAGTATCATTTAGCAAAGATCTGAAAGTTTGTGTATTTGGATGATTCTTAAAATATACTATATCTTGTACGTGACTAGTGCATTCACGACCCTTACCGCGTTGTAAGCACTCTTATATATATATATATATATATATATATATATATATATATATATGTGTGTGTGTGTTTTGAAGAATAAAAAATATTAAAAAATTAAAATCTTCAGACACACTAGGTTGTATATTAATATTTTTTGGTTTTTATTATTTCATTTAGATTCCACGAATAGTTTCGGCCAACATGGCCATCATCAGGAGAAAAAAAATTATGCTTGTTAGTAGCAGTGAACTACAGAAATGATTATCTTGATAGAGAAAATGAACTTTTGTCTGTAGTTTTCATTTTTTTTTTCATTTTTTTAACATGAATTTTGGTCAGTCTTTGTGTTGGTCAAAATTCTCGTTTAAGTTGTTATTTAAGTCAAGAGCTGGATGTATTAATGCTGGTCTGAATTCCCTTGGTCATATATATATATATATATATATATATATATATATATATATATATATATATATATATATATATGGGGAAAATGTGTGACAATGTTGAAAAAAGCTTACTTGTGACGCGATCGGACTAAAATTTGTTATGTTGATGCGACTCCACATACGCACGAATGAAAGGTACTGAGTATTTTAGATTTTTTTTTTCATCTTCAGTAAAAAAAAAAAAAAGTTCTAAAATTCCCAGCATCGTGCGCATGTGTAATCGTACCAACATTACATTTAGTCCGCTGAAATACTGAAGGTCGAAACGCATCACAATTAAACTTTTTCCACTTTGTTATACATTTTCCACAATATTGTTCTTGATATATAAACATTTATATCGTTATCACACACACACACACACACACACACACACACACACACACACATATATATATATATATATATATATATATATTTAGTTTATACATTCCTCCAGCAGGATTCGAATCTGTATCCTATACGGAACCGTCATTTAGCTTGACGTGCCTTTAACCGATTTGGCCACAGAGGAGCGTTCGGTTAGCAAGGTCGAATTTACTGTCTTTAAACTTCAATCTTCTATGAATCTCTCGCGTATCCAAATGTAAACAAATGACGTGACACATTATGAAATGGACAAAGTCCGACAATTATTTTGAGACATTTTTTAGGTTTATACATTCTTTTTATAGATACAGATATTTAAGTAAATGCTCTGTTTATAATAAACAGTATTAAACAACATTTACCGGCTGGAATGTCCGAGAAATTTTCATAGAAACCTGTATCCTATACGGAACCGTCATTTAGTGACTTTAACCGATTTGGCCACAGAGGAACGTTCGGTTAGCAAGGTCGAATTTACTGTCTTTTAAACTTCAATCTTCCATGAAGTCTGACAATTATTTTAATTATTTTTTAATAATATATATATATATATATATATATATATATATATATATATATATATATATATATTATAATTATTTAAAAAATATGATTCCTTCGCTACATAAGAGTTCTCATGTTTTAAAAACGAGAGCTGAAAACCTCAATATAATTATTCAAATTAAATTGAATTAAAGTATCAAGCCCTGTTTCATCCTCAAGCGAAAATTTAGAAATAGCTAATCTTGAAATTTATGCGTCTTTATAAGCATATTTATTCGCAAAATTAATTACTATGGAAACGGTTAGGGCGACCATTCTGTTAAGGGGCCTAAAACAATTTTTATCCACCTATCATCAACTTCGGAAAGAGGTCAAGCCGAGTTGGGGTCGGGGTGTTCATTTAAACCTTTTATCCGACTATGAAATTTAATTTTTTTTTATGCTAATTATTTAATGCGAAGATTTGTTGATGTCGGCAAAAAGCCGTTCACTCATATCTATGGTCTAATAAATTTTCATTATTTAGAAACCTCTCTCTCTCTATATATATATATATATATTGCTTTTTTTTACAACAACATTAATAACAACCGGCTTAGACTGAGAGGTCCTACTAAAGAAAGGTTGTGGCTCTGACAGAAATCGAACCTGTATCCATTTTTTCATCAGGGAAGCCTTTTCTGTCTATGGACTCCGTCTTGATAGAGCAAGGTTTCAATGGCTGAACTGGTAAAGGCACATTTCGGCTGTAGAAATAGTTTCTCTAATAAAATAAAAGGCCGGGAGGTTGTAATGACAGCAACAAAGATGAGGACAATAGTCAGCACGTAAAAAACATAAATAATAATGATAACGCCTCATCCCAGAAATTCAGCTGAAAATATTCTTGTGTCAAATCATTTCTTTTTCTTTATCATTATGTTACCTGCATCTGTAATATATGTATCTAATATATATATAAACGTCAGCGTAAGTTTTCTCGTGATTAATCGCCATGTGAGTCACGTGTCTTGCCGGATGATCATTCTGCTTGCATGACACCTCAAACGAGTTGAAATATACTCGAGCTTGAAACGTGTGTTTCTCTTTAACATGGACTATAGAAGAAATTACTGTATTCGTTTTCCGAGAGAAGTAGCAATTTATAATAAGCCTGTATCATCTATGAAATATCACAACTGAACTTGCGCGAAAGTTGAACGAAATCTTCGAATGAATTTTTATATATATATATATATATATATATATATATATATATATATATATATATTAAAGACATTTTATGTTTAACGTTCTTTTTATAGATACAAGTATTTTAATGTTTGTTAATAATAAACAGTATTAAATAACATTTACTGGCCTGAATGTCCGAGAAATTTTCATAGAAAATATTCGTCCTTTCTCGGACATTCAGGCCGGTAAATGTTATTTAATACTGTTTATTATAAACAGAGCATTTACTTAAATACTTGTATCTATAAAAAGAACGTCAAACATAAAAATGTCTTTAATAAATAAATTGTCGGACTTTGTCCATTTCTTAATATATATATATATATATATATATATATATATATATATATATATATATATATATGTACATACAGGGTGTCCATAAAGTTCGTGTGCACTTTAAAAAATTTATTACTTTATTTGTATTTGGGATAGAAATAATTTGTAAAATGGATTAGAAAGAAGTAAATCTATATTTTTTTCAAAAGTTTTATTGAAATTTTATTTAAGTTTCCACGTGTCCTCCATCATTAGCAATACAAAGGGTAATACGATTTTGCAGTTCACGGAAAACATTTGCCAACTGATTAACAGTAATGCCTGAAATCACATTAGTTATTTTAGCTATACTTAAAACTAGGTACATTAAACTTTATAACATTTTTTACAGATTATTTCTATCGCATATACAAATAAAGTTATAAAATAACGTGCACACGAAATTTATGGTCACCTTGTATATATACGTGTGTGTGTGTGTGTATCGGTCCATATTTCTGAGACGAGGTATTATGTACACTATTTACATTATTTGGGACTATTGTCCTCATCTGTGTTGCTTAAGGACACATGGCACAGTGGATAAAGCCGTTAGTTAGATCCAGTGAGAGGACCCAAAGAGTTGTGAGTTCAATACCTGGTTAAGGCAGTAGATAACTTGGAGAGGTGAATCAACAGGAGATATCTGATAACTGACATCCATTAGACATGGCACATGGAACTAGAACAGTTTACCCCAGTGAGCGAAATAAACGGTTCAGTTCGACATTCCAACCACATGAAGAAAGTCGGAGCGTACAACGGGCGAAACGTTGTGATAAATATAGCAACAAAGATGAGAACAATAGTTCGAATAATGTAAATAGTGTATATATATATATATATTATTTAAAAATATTTTTTCATCGCGACACAGAAATTTCAATGTCTTGGAACTAAAAGTAGTGTTCAATTTTCAAGCGATAATCAATAACTTCAGAAAAACATTATTCACTTTTGAAAACGAAGTGGTATTATATTGAAGAGTTTAAGTAGGAGGGGGAATTAGTTTTCAAAATTATTTTTATGGGTATTGTCTTATTTGACGAATCCAAAGACAGATCTAAGTTAAAGTATGAAAGTAAAAAAAATGTAGGTTATAAGTTAGTGTGGGTATGTAATTCATGCTTGTCTAGATGTGCCGTCTAAATGTTAAATGCTAAAGAACTATAGATTATTAATCTCATTGTTTTTGTTTTTTATATATATATATATATATATATATATATATATATATATATGTGTGTGTGTGTGTGTGTGTGTGTGTGTGTGTATATATATATATATATATACCAATTCACCCCAAGCAAACGCGATAATGCTGCTAAAACAATACTACTACTACTACTACTACTACTACTACTACTAATAATAATAATAATAATGAAAAGTGTAAATAAAATAAAACAATAACATAAAACGTTGTATAATATAAATTAAATAAAAATTAAAAATATTAAAAATACTGCCAGTATGCAACAAAAAATGTTCCTGCCAGAAAAACGGACATCCAACTAAAAGACGTTAAATTCAATCTCTTCGCCACGAACCTTGGTACGAGCAACACATATGTATTTTCTCTCTGTGATATGTCTTGCAATACTACAGAACAAATTTCTCCCTTTTATGACATGTACCATAAAACAATTGTAACCTAAAAAAAATACACGCAATAAAAATATAAATAAATTGTATAAAATTAACATAAAATTTACCATGTTTTCCTGTTATTATTTGTGTACGTTTTATTTTCTATTAAGCACGCTTTTATCTCCGTGAACACAAGGCTAATTTCTGCTGCTATGATGTAAGTTAACCAGCGACAAACTCAAAGGACGACCAGGAGTAAAAGAGAATGAAAAGATTTTCGAAGGAAAAGGAAACCCAATCTTAAACAGGAAACAAGGGATAAACCTCTCCACAGACAGGTTAGGGTTAAAGAGAAAAAAATAGAAATAAAGGAGAGGAAAAAGTGATAGGTATCAAATTCAGATCAACTTGAGTGGAAATTGACCAAAATCTTCCTAAATGGAAAATATCGTTCCAGTTTCGCTCAAATTTATATGAATTTGATACCTATACTAACGAAATTGTATGTGGCTAAATCAGGATCTATCGAAAGTTTTTATTTAATTTATATGCCAAGAAAAAGAAAAAAAATGACAAATTGAAGAAAGAGAGAGAGAGAGAATATAACGCGATATGTATAAAAGTTAGCACAATTTTAACTCAACGTGAACAAAATTAGAGCGAAGTTTTACCATTTATAAAATTTGAGCGAAAGTTTTACTATTTATAAATGAAATTTAATAAAGTTAAATCATCAGTAATCAAATGAGTTTTGTACTTTAGTAAGGAAAAGAAAAATTGGAGAAAAGAGAGAGAGAGAGGAAAAATACATGCGTATTCAAATTGCCCCAGCTTCAGTTCAACATGAGTGAGATGTTCCCATTTAGAAAAGATACGTCCATGCTTTGAATATAAAAAAAAAATGTCTTTAATCATTTCACCCCAAACAAGAGGGAAATGCCACAAGTACGCAGACTGAGTATAGAGAGGAACGAGGAAAGATCAAAAGATGAACGAGATTCAAGAAAATAGAAGATGCCTATTGACGCCACATTTCAATTTTTGAAGATTATATTTATCAGTGAATGAAGCAAAAGGAAATAAGTTCCACGGGTAAGGAGGGAATGTCACTCGTGTGTAGAGGGTTATGCGAAGTGAAATTGAGAAAAGGGACTGAATATAGTGAGGATTGAGGAAAGATGAACGGGATTCAAGAAAATAGAAGACGCCTATTGACGCCGCATTTCAATTTTTGAAGATTATATTTATCAGGGAATAATGTAGTTTCCCTGTGTATATTCTATAAATACTTTCACGGTAATTTTTTTGAAGAACTTTCCGTGATGATACCTAGACTTTATGAATTTAAGCGCAGTGCTGGATTAGTGGTAAGGTCTCATCATTTTACAGTTGAAATGGTTATATGCAACCGTAAGTTCTGTGCTAACAGTTTCTTCTATCGCACTTCTCGCTTGTGGAAGTCTCTTTCGTATTCTTGCTTTCTCGTCAACTTTGATCTTCAAATATTTAAATGCAACGATAATCGTTATCTTCAGAATAATATTTATGTTTTATT
This sequence comes from Acanthosepion pharaonis, assembly GCA_903632075.3. Classification (NCBI taxonomy): domain Eukaryota; kingdom Metazoa; phylum Mollusca; class Cephalopoda; order Sepiida; family Sepiidae; genus Acanthosepion; species Acanthosepion pharaonis. The sequence goes on from CAHIKZ030000497.1 coordinate 1,063,507, forward strand.
AATAATGTTTTCTTTCTTTTTTTTATATTCTTTCACATTCAGTAAACCCTCCCCTATCTTAGTGGTTTTATTGCCTTACTTGCGTTGAAATGATTAAAATAAATTCTGCATGGCTCAATTATAATCGTATCAAACCGATTTTGTTGTTTCTTTAGTAATAAAAGTATGACTGATTTTTTAATATTTTTTACGATTTATCAGCTTTTTTGGTTTAGTTAAGTGTAGTTATTTTTTGCGAGTGAATATGTGACACACACACACACACAGAGAGAGAGAGAGAGAGAGAGAGAGAGAGAGAGAGAGTCTGAGAAACACACACACACACTTTTATTTTTTTTTAGTGAAACTGGAGTAGATTTGGACTAGCGAAATTGATCAGAGCATTTCGTTCACTGATGTGAAATCTGATCTAGGGCAAGAGCTGTACCCATTGGAACTGGGTCATTAGCAGACAATGGTCGAAATAATTTTTATTGATTAAAACTTGGAATAGAGCTGAGCAACCAAGGAGGACCTTTAGAATTCACATGATTTTGGTTGAAACAGCCAAAACCCCGTGATAATCACGTGCGAACTAGTAGGTCCAACATTCTGTTGTAATCAGCCGGATTTTTCTATATAAACGCGAAGTTAGGCAGACGGAAGTGAGGTAGACGGAAGAGGCAGACAGACGAGAGAGAGACAGAAGAGTTGGGTTGTTTCTTCTACCACGAATATTACTACTACTCTTACTACTGCTAAGGAGGAACGCCACTATAAACTTTAAGCCACGCACAGAAATCTTATTCCCCCATCGCAAGAGTCGTATATCGGTCTGAGACGATTTAACAACAAGTTAATCATAACACACAATCTCCCTGTCCAGAATCCAGTGTATGCGTTTTTACATCAATTACTTTTTCTTTTCTGTAACCAGTTTCTTTTGTATACTATTCTTTTCTGCTATATAAAAGACATTAACAATTCAATCATTGAATAGTTGTTTGTCCGGCAGATATTATCTTTTTATTTGCTGTATTCTGAATTTCTTAGTGCAGACTCTCCAGCCGTGTCTACATCTTCAGTCGACCTTAAATAAATGAACATCACTTCTGTTTTCTGGATCAAACCAAACACAACGTGGGCAGGAAGCAGGATTAAAACCAGCGGACCGGTCGAATAATCTACGGATGCCCAGGGGACCTACGGCCACTCCCTTAAGTTCGGTTAGGACCGAGTAGACACCTCAACCCAGAGAGTAAGACGTCGCAGGTTGAGGGGTTGGGGCGAAAGTGTTAGAAATATTGCATTAACAACTTTTTCAGAACAGCAATGATTTTTAACAGATGCAGGTCCAACTGTCATAGCTAGGTGGGGAGATAGATTTATATCTTTCCCTGGGGTATAGGGAGGGGGTTACTGAGTGTGAAAGAATATAAGAAAAGGAAAAAAAAACATTATTAAGGAGCGAAAAACAAATTACAAGAACAAGCATTACGAAGACAGAAGATAACG
>CAHIKZ030000497.1:1070000-1105000 GCA_903632075.3 Acanthosepion pharaonis
TTTCTTACTTTCCACACAAACAATTATTTTTATTTCATGGATTTGTTGGATTTCGCAATTAATTTCGATTATTCCTAAATTTATTTCCAAGTTATAAATTTGTTATCGCACAAAAAAATTCGTCGCAAAAAATCACGTAAAAAATCGCTGAAAAAAATTGCAGTAATGAAAATTTGAGAAACCAAAATTTCAGGATTCCGGGTCCGGATCCGACCCGGAAAATTCTTAATTTGCCCACGTAGTCGGCCTGATTCCCAAATTATATGATATGTTGGGCTACGGCCTCTAAGATTAAAGTTGAAAACACGGACAATTTTATTTTGAAACTGTAATTAGAGAACAGAATGTTTTTTATTTGGACACGAGCCATTTAAAATTAGAGTTATGCCCCTTTAATTGTTTTTATCAGTAGAGGCAAAGATGGCGTTATCCGAAAACTATCGAATCCAAAAATTCAGGATTGCGTCTCGGAATGTTTTTAATTTTCTCCAAGAGTTGGTCTGATTCCAAAATGGTATGATATATTGTGCTACGGCCTCGAGGAGTAAAGTTGAAAAAGTGTGACAGAGTGACACACTGACGTTCGCATTTATTAATATAGATGTTATAATCTTAACAACGTGAATTATGCAAATGAAATCTGCAGAAACACATAGACAATACAGCAAATAAAAGCGGGAAGAAAGGACTAACTATAGATTGTAAGAAGACAGAAAGTATTGCTGTAAGCAAGAGAAATATCTTAAGATATGAGCTAGGAATTGGAGATAGCAAAATTAAGCAAGTGCAGAAATTTCACTATCCGGAAACTCTTAACAGACGACGGATAATGTGACACAGAAATCCGAAGTAGCATCATAATAATATATTAGAACACAGTGAAAAGTTTTGTTTTAAAATCGGACATTATTTTCCGAACAACTTAATATTTTCCAGGGTATACACAGGGCGCGTCAGGTATTTGAGAACAAAATTCTGAAAGCGATTGATATAAAATTAACTAAGTGGACGCTTTAATAATCAGGAAAGTGTAATATATTTTTGTGCAATTATTATAATAATATATTAGAACACAAGAAGAAGGTTTATTCTAAAATCGGAGATTATTTTGTGAACAACCACGTACTATTTGGTGACGACATTTTACTTATATCAGAGAAAGAAGTCATTACTTGAATTACATTTTAAAGAAAGAAAATGACTTAAATAAGGAAAGTTTTAAAGATCATGAAAATAGTCGATGAAGAACAGCTGAAAAGTTCTCGGCCTAAGCAAGAAGTTAGATTTTGGGAATTAAGACAATATCTAACCATATCGACCAAAACTGCTTAAGTGTGATAACTTGTCTTTTAAAATGAATCTCAGTAATGGACGATCCTTAAATCGACGTAGATTTTAATTTAAAATTAAGATTAAGATGCCTCCTTGTTTGAAATTGTATCGATGATGCATTTTAATCACTGTATTTTAGTTAGTTCAAACAAATCCCTGCAATTTCATTGATTTTCTTTCGACCGCTGTACTCTCCAGCCTTCCCCAAATGTATTTCAATTTGGCTTCAATTGTCAGGCATAAAAAAATGTATTCCGAAAAAATGTATCATTGCAGTCGATAAAACATGAAGCCATGTTTTATCAACTTCAATGAAATAAAATATCACCTATTGTTTTTTAAGTGTTTGTTCGTCTTTTATATATATATATATATATATATATATATATATATATATATATATATATATATTTAAAAATTTTAAAAATTAAAAAAAAATTTAAATTTAAAAATAAAAATAAAAGTTATTCCAAAATTCGCTTGAAGATGAAACAAAACTAATGCTTTTAATATAATTATATAATTGAATTTGAAGGTTTGAGCTTCAGTTTTTGAAACATGGTTATTAATGTGTAGCGAAGAAATCATATTTTAAATCAGTTAATTTATAATATTCATGCCCTGTAATTTTAAATTGAGCACTGTTTAGTAAAAATAAAATAAAATATCAATAAGAACACCGGATTACTTATCTTACTGTTCTGTCTTTATATATATATATATATATATATATATATATGAGGTGCATTCCAGAAGGTGTCATTCTTTTTTACTACAGAAAAAGTATATGTCTTCTAGATTATTGTAATTTTAGTAAATCATTACTATACATCTAATAAGCTGACCTGCTTACTTTTTGTTAATCTCAATTGAAGGGACGACTGTAACAGCTCTTTGAATGTACCCTACTAAAAACTGCTTGTCAAAATGCAGTCGGGACGTGAAGACAATATTGAAACTCGCAGTGCAATAAATTTCTGGGTTGACAGAGATAGCACTTTGGCAAAAGGTTACGGATGCCGGTGAGGATTATTTTCACGACTAACGATATGTCAAATTTGCTGTATACCTTTTTTTTCTAATAAATCAAAATCCTTCGCAAATGTGGCAGACTTGCGACAGACACCCACAGACTTCTTTGTGTGTAAGGCATTTGATTTTTACCGCCATGCCATTTTGCAGCTGGAGGCACATTGGCAAAAGGTTATGGATGCCAATGGGATTATATTGAAGACTAACAGTTTGCCAAATTCGCTGTATACATTTTTTCTAATAAATAAAAAGACAAGAACATTATATATATATATATATATATATATATATATATATATATATATATATATATATATATATATATATATATATATTCATGAAGTCTAGGTACCCTATTATTATATTTTCCTGTTCTACCTTTCTTTTTTTTTCTTTCTTTCTGTCTTCCAATTTAACTCATTCTTTCGTTATTTATTCTTTTTCTTTTAATTCATTTATATCTTATATATATATATATATATATATATATATATATATATATATATATATATATATAAAATAATTACAAATTACATTCATGAATTAGATTCAAACTGATAAAGATGTTACCGTAACTGTCTTTTACAATATTAAAAGAGTACTATTGGTCAGGTAAACAAACTGTTATAGTTCAAAACTTTTTTTTAATGTGTTCTCTATGAATGTGTTAAAATACAGTATTTAACTTTTTATTAAATCCCTTAATTATTTGTAAAAAAGTTAAATATTTAAATTGCTAGCAAGCATCAAATTAATTTCTTCGTGGATTTTTTTTAGACATCTAAATTACTATCAAACATTAAAATCTATTTTTTACATAAATTGCTAAAACTTAGCACCTCTCTCCTTCATATGTAAAACCCATTTACAGCCTCTCTCTCTTTACTTCCCCCTTCTTTTCTTTTTCCTTTTTCTTTTTTCTCTTCTCCCCTCCCATTTCAATATATCACTTCCGTTAAGTTAACCGTTTAAATAGGTCAAGGTCTAGTCACTCCTCCTCCCCCAATACTAAGATTGAGAGAAATATTAAATCAAACTCTCTCTAAACTCTACCATGTCTCTCTAACCACTTTTTTTTAATTACACTCTCTGTTAAATTACAAAAACTTACACTACCCATTAATTTTAATCTCATTTTTCGTTTCATTTCATTTTTGGAAGTGCTATCTGATGATCCGGCGTCATTTAAAAGGGCTCTGGTGAAATAAATTATTATAATGGAACCTTAAAGTGGTCTGTTTTTCTTTTTATATATATATATATATATATATATATATATATATATATATATATATTATAAATTAATTGATTTAAAATATGTTTTTTCGCTACACAGTTCTAACCATGTTTCAAAAATGGAAGCTAAACGCTTCGAATTTTGAAAACTCCAAAATTCGTTTGAGGATGAAATTGAACTAATGTCTTTAATTTAATTCCAAAATTAAATTCGAAGCTTTTAGCTTCCATTTTGAAACATAGTTAGAACTGTGTAGCGAAAAAATATTTTAAATCAATTAATTTATAATATTAATGCTCTGTAAATTTACATTGAGCACTATTTTGTAAAAATAAAAAATATCTATAAGAACACCAGATTATATATCTTACTGTTGTTTCTTTATATATATATATATATATATATATATATATATATATATTTCGGTTATAATTTATTTCGTATTGTTATATTCATCTGGATTTAAGCCATTTACTAACAATTTTCGGCATGAAGAGATGAATACAACGATATTCAAGAAATGAATAATAATCGAAATCTATAATTAAAGTTTTTTCTTGATTTATTATTATTATTATTATGTTCTGTAGTTTACATTGAGCTCTCTTTGGGTTAATATCCTCCTTGGAATTATTCCTACCACTCACAAATTGGTATCTATCTCTCTATCTATCTATCTGAAGGAATATAATCTTAATATGTGCTATATTTATGGGATATATATATATATAATTATAAGTTTTACCAGTTTGTGACTGGAAGGGATAATTCCGAGGAGGATATAAATCCAGGAAGAGCTCAATGTAGATTACAGAGCATTATAATGATAAGAAGAAGACGGAGACTTTATTTCATCCATTTCGTTTATAATTTTTATTTCGTGAACACCGAGTTTCCATCTTCTCTTTATCATATATATATTTATATATGTGTATGTGTGTGTGTCTATATGTGTGTGTGTGTGTGCGTGTGTGCGTGTGTGTGTAGGCGTTTGATATATTAAATATAGTGGTAGATAACATTTCATTATATATATATATATAAATAAATATATATATATAGATATATATATGATAAAATATAGTTTTAACGTATGCTATATTTATGGATTAAAGTGCTCAGTGTCAGAGATGGAGCGTATGTAAATATAAAATTGGACATTGATGTGGAGGTGTACAATTAGATAGGTACTTATATGTTTGGCCATAAATATGAAAGAGCGGGTAATATTATATGTGTAAAGATATGGATAATGTAATTAAATACTGAGATAGTCTTCGAACGCAGGCATAAGTGGATGCACGGGTGGACATGAGGATAGGGACAAGTACGTGTGTAGATATGTGTAAGTGCAAATTGACGCATATGTGGGTATGTAGATATGCTGCATATTACGTATGTATATGCATGGATGTGTGTGTATGTATATGTATGTGTGTATGTATGTATGCATATATATGTGTGTGTGTGTATATGTGTATACATATAGGTGTGTAAATATATATGTATGTATATGGATATACAGGTGTCCTTATGTGTATATGTATATATGTAAGTATAAGTATATATGGAGATATGTATGGAGATATATGGATATGCGTTTTCTCTGCAGGTGTATATGTGTAAATATGGAAATATACATGTTTTTTTTTCGTGTGAATGTGTGTGTAGGTGTATATAGGAACTCATAGGCATATAAGAAGATATAGGTATGTGGATATAAATAGGGGTTTAAGAAAAAAAGGACCTAATTTTCTGCTAGTGACATCTCTTCCAAATCTCTCCTCTGATATTCTCCAATTGGAAGTGAATTTTAAATAGCACGAAGGTAAAGTTTAGATTGGTATTTTAATTGAGATTGAAATATACTACCCCATTGTTGATAATAAAATTATTTAAATGGGAATAACCGTTGATAATTAGGTACATAAAAACAATCACGAGTTTACTTAATGAACAAAAATCAAAACAATCACGAGTTTACTTAATGAACAAAAATCAAACGAATAGATGTCAACCTAACAAGCAATAAGATAAAAGTTTTTAGTGGAATAAAAAAGATTACTAAATATAAAATGGATTACTCTTTCAATGTTCTGTCTATGAATTTTTCCAATCGACTGTTTCATAGAAAATACCCAAAACTCCACCGAATTTCAAATTAATTTCTTCGTAGATTGTTTTAACATTTAGATATTTATCAAACCTTAACCTCCCAAATATGCACGTTAAAGTAACGCGAATTAACAGCGTCTAAAAATTTGAATGAAACCTGTCGTGTAATTGATTGGGATTGTTGTAACTTCTTCCTTTAATGTCGTTCTTATCATTCACCCCTTAGCCATCTATATCTAGAGACGAGACGCGTTAAATTTGAGCAACATCTATCCGACACACTGGGGTTAAAAATAGGAAACTGAAATGATACATATGACACACTCATATCCTCTCTCCCACCTCACTTCCTCACTTCGTTAATTTTACGTATACTTGATGAGGTCCGTCAAAAACGTGTGAATTTCTTTTCATTTTTCATTTCAGCTTTTGGAAGTAGTCTGATGATCCAGAACCCTGTTAAAGGGGTTATGGTGAAATAGCCTATTACATGGAATCTTAACGTGGTCTGTTTTTTATTCATATATATATATATATATATATTATGAAATGGACAAAGTCCGACAATTATTTTCGCCATAGAGGATCGATCGGTTAGCATGGTCGAATTTATTGTTTTTAAACTTCAATCGTCCATGAATCTCTCGCGTACATTCATGTCTGCTCATGGCGTATCAAATGATGTCACACATTATGAAATGTACAAAGTCCGGCAATCTGTGGCTCAAACGGTAAAAGCATGTCAGGATATATGACGGTTCCGTATATGATACAGGTTCGAATCCTGTCGGAGGACGAATATTTTCTATGAAATGTCATATAATACTGCTTATTATAAACAGCGCATTTACTTAAATATTTGTATCTATAAAAAGAATGTTAAACATAAAATGTCTTAAAACAATTGTCGGACTTTGTCCATTTCATAATGTGTGACGTCATTTGTTTACATCTGATACGCCATGAGCAGATGTGAATGTACGTGAGAGATTCATGGATGATTGAAGTTTAAAAGCAGTAAATTCGACCTTGCTGGCCGATCGATCCTCTGTGGCGAAATCGGTAAAAGCACGTCAGGCTATATGTCGATTTCGTATAGGATACAGGTTCGAATCCTGCCGGAGGACGAATATTTTCTATGAAAATTTCTCGTACATTCAGGCCGGTAAATATTATTTAATACTGTTTATTATAAACAGAGCATTTACTTAAATATTTGTATGTATAAAAAAAAGTTAAACATAAATATATATATATATATATATATATATATATATATATAGAGAGAGAGAGAGAGAGAGAGAGTTAGCTAGATAGACCTACGTAAAATATATATATATATTTACAGTATTAACTACATTTACCGGCTTGAATGAAATTTCTTGAACATTCAGGCCAGTAAATAGAGTTAATACTGTTTATTATAAACAGAGCATTTACTTAAGCATTTGTATCTATAAAAAAGTATAAACAGAAAATACATTAAAATAATCCTTGAACTTAGTACATGTCATAATATATATATATATATATATATATATATATATATATATATATAAATATAAATGTTGGCCTCAAAAGGGTTTTCGGTCCTCAGAACATTGGTGTTGCTCCAATGGTGAAACTCTCTTGACGGATAAGTCAGACATTTTCGATCGCTGGAAAGTGCACTTCTAAACTGTTTTAAACACCACTTCGGTTACTGATGAGGAAGCCATCACATCAATTGTGCAAAATCCAGAATTTCCGGGGTTGTCTTTTGAAGCTACCTATAAAGAGGTAAGTGACTCTATCAAGCAGATATCACCTGGAAAATCGCCTACTGCTAAGGAACATATTCCACCTGAAGTATATAAGCATGGTGACCAAAAGTTGGTAGAAAAAGTTGTATCTCCTTTTCGTGGACATATGGAAGGCAGGCCGTGTCCCACAGGAAAATAAAGACGCCTCTATGAACCACCAAAAACAAGGGTCAGGAGTATCTGTGATAAATATCGGGGGATATCACTCCTTTCAATTGCAGGTAAAATCCTAGCTAGACCGAGACTAAACAGAATCATTATACACCTTGTTTACGACATCTTTCCTGAATCGCAGTGTGGTTTTCGGTCGGGTTTTGGTACCATTAACATGGTATTTTCTCTTCCTCAATTTGCAGAGAAAGTTCGCGAGAAAAACCAGGAGTTGTACATGGTGTTTGTGGACTTGACGAAGGCCTTTGACACTCTGAATCGAGAGACTCTTTGGCAAGCCTTGAAACTCGTTATCCCTGAAAACATACTAATGGTCATCATCTCCTTTCATGAAGAAATGAAAGGTAATATCGTGGCTGATGGTATGATGTCAGAATCCTTTGATGTCACGAACGGCACCAAGGAAGGGTGTGTCATGGCCCCTGTCCTTTTTGCACTTTTCTTCTCGTTGATGCTGAAATATGCATTCGTAGACACAAAGAGCGGCGTCAAGTTTCAGTTTCGAACAACTGGTGGACTCTTCAATCATCTTCAAAGCCAAAACCCCACCTTCGTGCACAAATTATCCGCGATTTGTTGTTTGCTGATGCTGCTGCTCTGGAAAAGGCCCAACATCTAATAAATCATTTCTCTGCTGTATGTAAAGCCTTTGGTCTTACACTTAGCACATAGAAAACTGAAGTAGTGCACCAACCTTGTCCTACTCTGAAACAATTCCGCGGTGTGAAACAAAAAGTACCAGTCTACAAATTTTCAGAGAGACCATAGAAAGTAGAAGACAAAGCCCTGAACTATGTAAAGTCTTTCACCTATCTTGATAGCAAAATCAACTACAGTGGATCTTTAGATGATGAAATCATGCATCGGATTGCTATGGCTACCAGTGCTTTCGGCAAATTTCACCATCGCTTGTGGGGTGAGCGGGGTATCCAACTGGATACGAAAATTCGGGTTTACAGAGCTGCTGTACTTGCCATCCTTTTGCACGGTTCAGAGTCGTAGACTCCATACAGGTACCATATACGCCAGCTGGATGTTTTTCCATAAGAGCCGCCTGCGTGTAATCTATGGAGTTATACTTCAAGACAGGGTATCCAATGTAGACCTGTTTAACAGGTGTAATATTCGAGGAATCGAAACTTTCCTCATACAGTCTCCGTTGCGGTGAACTGGTCATGTCTTGAGAATGTCTGATGACAGGATACCCAAGATGCTAATGTACAGCCTGTTAGATCAGGGCTGCAGAAATGAAGGACGCCCATGGCTCAGATACAAATTGTCAGCTGTCAATATACCCCTTAACACCCTTGAGCAATTGAAGCGGGTAGATCAACGTGTTTTAGTGGACTCAGTGGTTTTCAATCTGCTAGTCTGAATCGTCTTCAATAAGCGATAGCAAGATCTAAAAGATCAGCCAATCTAACAGTGACCTCATCCTACAATCCTTACTCTTACTCCATATGCGACCTCCTTTGCAAATCACTTGCGGTCTTAAGTGCCATTTAAGATTATCGCAAAAAGTTCATAACTGAATCAATTGGTTAAGTTGTCTGATCTTCATACGTCGAAACCGACTGGAGAGTCCATTATATATATATATATATATATATATATATATATATATATATATATATATATGGATTATGATAAAAAAAGTATCGAGACTGTAACTATGGTAACGAATCTAAGGTATGCAGAGTGAAACCGTACATATTGACCTTGAACTCTGTCGCGTATACACACTAAGTTATAAGATTCTTGCTCACTCCTGTTGTTTATAGCAGTACTTTGAAGGAAAGTGTGTAGAGTGTAGTCATCTCACTACACCACGGCGGTTCTAAGAGTGACCTTGCTTTGGGCAGCAGCTTTTTGGCCAAACACCACATCCCCCATACCCCAATCCTGACGACTTTCCGTACTTCAAAGATCAAATGACAGGTGAAAGGAACAAGATTTCTAGACGTCGCTGTAATCCAAGAGAATGCGAAGAGGCGGCTGCTCGCTATCCCAAAAAAGGAGTTCCAGGAACACACCCGACATTGAAAACGACACTGGATAAGAAGTGTCGATTCAGAAGGAAACTACTTCGAAGGAGATTAAATACCGTAGTTTTCTTTTTATAGAACCAGACCCGATACTTTTGCATCAGCCTCGTATTTAAATATATGTAAATGGTAAGTATATATATATATATATATATATATATATATATATATATATATATATATATATATGTGCATTGGTACATCAAATTACAAGCACCACATAGATGTATATATGTAAATGCCTAGTCACCGGCTGTGTCACGGTGCTGTTAGGTCAGTAAGTAAGTAAGTAAGTAAGTAAGTAAATTCGGGAGAGTAACAAACGTGAATGCGAGTGAGTCAGGGGAAATCTCTTTTTTGGCAATCCGCCAAACTTGTTCACATTTTTCAGCTGCAGTCGGAATTTGTAAAGCTGAACACTCAATTAACACTAATTGCGTTGTCTTCGAACTAACAAATCTTTTTCCTTCTCCCGAGTGAGTTATTTATATATCATGTTATCATAGTACAAGGACTTCAACAAATTGACTACAGCGAGCGACTGGCGTGAAGAAGACTTCGACATCTTAGTAAAAAAAAACACAAAAAACAAAAAAGAAAGAAAAACAAACGATTCTCATTCAAATGTTTTTGTGTTTATGTTTAAAAAATATATTGTCATTCCACAAATTTTTTCAAAGTTGATTATTATATAGATACCTACAACGATTCGCTAAAAAATGAGCATACCATGAGAAAAAGTGCTCCAAACTTAATAAAAACTAAGTTTTAACGTCAAAATGTTTATGTTATTATTAAGAGGAAAAACCAAAATAGTTAAATTCTGTTTTTAATCCTTTTTTAGAAGTTTTTAAAATTTGGGTTAGAAATTATTTTTTCTTGGATTAGCGGATGACCACAGATTAGTATAGAAAATTTTAGCCTCTTTTTGCGGTGAAAACAAAATCTTGAAAAAAATCAAATAATATTCAAATTTTTATAAAACTTTTAGAATTTATTCACGAATGAATGAAATTATTTCGAAATGTTTTTTTCCATTAGTTAACCTCCATTTATTTAATTTTGTGAAATTAATTTTTGTAGCTCTTAATGTTTATATTAATTATATGTAGAAGTCCTTGGAGAATTTAAATCATCAATTTTTTTGCGAAACAAGACCTCCACCGTTACCGGAGATCTGCTATGAATCGTAAAATAAAAAATGCAATTAAACTAAGACTTTATTTAGAAAAAGTTTTATTTGCTTTTATGAATAAGATATATTAAAGACATAAAAAAAATCGATGAATAATTAATTATTAGAAGAAGTGTTTTCATTTAAAAAAATAATTATAACAATTTAAGTTTGACATCTTTTAAAATTCTGTAATAATTCATACCGGTTAGGCGATATTTTAAGTAAAACCTATATTTAATAATCCTAAATGGAAAAGTTTGCTACAATACAGCGACCACCACTATTTAAAAAAAAATTCAGTTATTTTAGTGCGGAAATAAACGTACGGATTTTTGCAAATATGGACGTCCATAAACGACATTATCAGAGAATAAGAGCGTCATCTATAATAAATTTAAAGACAAAGTACATAATATTCAATAAAACATTATGTTACTAATATTTTCCCAATTTTTTAAGATTACTGCGTAGTTAAAAAAATATGTAAAAAATAGCGCTCACGTTATACTCGTCAAGTAATTTTTACAAATATGTCCCCCGTAGAAAAATACCAAACATAAGTCTATCGAGATTGCCAACTGCTCATAAAAACACTCACTTCCGTGTTAAAAAATGCTTTTCTGCGATATTTTAAACTTAAAGTAATATTTGTATCAATTCAGATTAATTAAAATTTAATTCAGCTAATCTTCCTATAATAATGTTTCAAACAACTATATTTTATTATTGAAAGGTATTTTCATAAAGAGGATTACGTTGTACTGAGATAATTGTAAATATGAATTAAATCAGCCATTTTAGCGATTTCAAAAAACAAAATCATTGTAATCAATTTAAATTTGTTTGGAAATACAGCTAAGTATTCTGCTTATTGGAAATATTAAATTTAATCAATTAGCTTGAAATTAAAATTGAAAATTCAAGAGAGATTTTTCATCGTTTAAAATTCATTTTAAACCTTAGATACCATTTTTCTTTGAAGATAAAAAAATATATATATATATATATATATATATATATATATATATATATAATAATTTTTATGGTGTCTTGTCAATGATGGTGTTGAATTCAACACCATCACCAGAAGTGTTGAAACAAAATGGCTATTTTTGTAGTGATTTTATAAGATATTTATGTTAAAATTTTCGAATAAATAATATATATATATATATATATATATATATATATATATATATATATATATATATTATAAAATTTAGTTTTAAGGTATTCTACATTTATGGGTAAGAATGCTATATATCATGGATGTAGTGTATGCAAATATAAAAAGTGGACACGGAGGTCAACATCGAGCGGCGACAGTCTGTTTCATAATTGAACTCAAATCTTCAATATGTTTGTGTTTTTGGCTCGACTGTTTATATATGCTGGTCAATCGTGCATTATGGGTAGCAAGGTCAACTGTATGATCCTCGCGCTTATTGGGCGGATGGTAACGATTACCTTTCAAATTATTCTATCGGCTGTTGAGTAGGAAGAATTGTAGATCCGAATACTTTTATTTGTAGTTAATTTTGAATGTTATTTGTTAACTTTTTATTAAGTATTTATTATAGATTGCTTAAATATGTGCTTTTGATTATTATTATTATTATTATTATTAAATAGATCCTGATCAAAAGACCATGTTTATGTTCGAGTACTTTTGATCCGTTTGTTCATTATCAAGAACTAAATGTTGTCACTAACGGCGGAAAAAAGTTTTATTTGCTATATCCTGGCATTTTTGGAATGCTACATTTCAAATTTAAATATAAATGTAAGCTTAAATGACGTAATGGGTAGAACGCTTTCCCCAAGTTTGACATCACCGGGAAACGAATATATTAAATATTTTATATATAATATAAATATTTTATACACATTTTAAAATGCCGTCTCCTATGTCGAAATATATATATATATATATATATATATATATGAAGAAAAATTTTGAAAAAACAAACAAAAATCCTTAAATGGTGTTTAAAATGAATGAAATGTCGACGTCTGAGGTTTCGGTTTAATAACAAGCTCGACAAGCATACACATAAAAATTTTAGAACCTAATAGAATTCTTTTCATTTTCTTTTTCATTTCAAAATAATCACAAACTTTTAGGAATACGTTTTGAAAGCGTCGCCCATGTGACGACGGCGTCACCATGTTAGACGGAAGGCTGATCATTTTAAAAATTTTCAGTTATCTGTTTTGGATAAGACTTGTGTTTTTTATGTCCATCGTATTTGTCATATTGAACTGAATTGTATTTTAATGAATATTGTCTTGAAAAAGGTTTATTAAACCGAAACGTCAGACGTCGACATTTCATTCATTTTAAACAACATTTAAGGATTTTTGCTTGTTTTTTCAAAATTTTTCTTCATTCTGTCGGATTTATATCCATTTAGACTTGCTTATATATATATCATATGTATACAGGGTGTCCTTAAAATCTGGACACATAGAACATCTCATTAATTGCATACTTTTTTTTTACTGTCACAGATTAAATATGGTTTTGTCGAAAGAAGAACGAGTTGACTTCTTTTTCTGGAGTATGCTAAAGGCGAAGGTGTACTCAATGAAAATCACAGATGCAACACACTTGATTGAATACATACGGAGTGAATGGGCTAAAACTGACGGCAATGTGGAGTTTGTACCTCGAGTTCACGTGAATCTTGCAAAGCGCATTACGAACCATGGAAATCATGTTCAAGATGTTATTTAATATTCCAATTAATATGCATTTTTATTTTTGTCCTATATGTCCTGAAATCTATCTATCTATCTATCTATCTATATATATATATATATATATATATATATATATATATATATATATATAATATCATAGCATTTTTTCGGATTACATCTCTATTTTCGTTGTCCTCTTATTATCGAGAAGTAAAAAACAAGAACAAATCTATTTCCATACCTGAGGATGTCTGTAGGAACAGACGAAAGCTTGTAAAAACTAAAAAAGACCTTATGCAACTGGAATTTATGCACAGGGAACATATCATTCATATACATATTCGGGGTTAGTGTACCTTATTGAAATTGTTTGCGAAGATGTATTCTCGCCATTTAAATCATTAACCTCTATATTTGTTTTTTGTATGAATGATTCAAGTAATATATATATATATATATATATATATATATATATATATATATATATATATATATATATATATATAATCTCATAGCATTTTTTCGGATTACATCTCTATTTTCGTTGTCCTCTTATTATCGAGAAGTAAAAACAAGAACAAATCTATTTCCATACCTGAGGATGTCTGTAGGAACAGACGAAATTGTAAAAACTAAAAAGACCTTATGCAACTGGAATTTATGCTGGGGAACATATCATTCATATACATATTCAGGGGTTTTACCTTATTGAAATTGTTTGCGAAGATGTATTCTCGCCATTTAAATCATTTCTATATTTGTTTTTTTATGAATGAATTCCAATTCAATATATATATATATATATATATATATATATATATATATATATATATATATATATATATATACTATTGCGTCTAGCGAAACAGCCTATCGCCCCTGGGTGTTGACTTCAGTGTTCACTTTTATATTTACACACGCTCTATCTCTTATATTGAGCACTTTATCCCATAAATATAGCACACCTTAAGAGTATATTTCTTCATATATATATATATATATATATATATATATATGTAAGAAAGATATATATGTGTGTGAAGGGGATTGTTCATAATTATTTATTTTATATTAAAATTTATTTTCAAACATACATAAACACTATTTCTGGTCCACCATCAGGGATAGACCTTCTCCTAAGTGCCGTGTCCCATCAGGACGTTGACAATCATGGTTCTCCCCTATTTCCTGTTTCTATTTTCAACCACATGTGAGATTCCAGCATCTGGTCTTCGGCCATAAACAATGGTCTGTTTCATATTCCCAGCTGAAATCTGTTTCCTTTCAGATAAATACTCCTATTCATGCCCAAGCGTCATGCGCCTACGCATGCGCAGATGGTTGCTTTTCTCAGAGAAAATGTCGATCAGTTCATTATACAGGTTTTCGGAGTTTAGGACGCCCAGTTGTTTCATCATGTGAAGCTTAAGCCTTCAGAACACGCCATTCTTCTTCTTCTTCTTCTTCTTCTTCTTCTTCTTCTTCTATAGGTGATCACGGTTCTCCACAATCTCCTATCCATTGTAGCTCTTATTAAGAGTTGTCTTTTGACCATCCATCGCATTCCCTGTTCTGCCATCCATTTAAAAAAGTTCTTTAGGTAGGTTAAAGATTGGAGCTGTTTTCCTTCGTCCCTCCTGCTTAAAATATGTCCTGTGAGTGTCAAATTTTCCTATCCTTCTTTCCTCATTATGTGTCGTAGAAATTACAACTGTTTCTTTATCATGTTACGTATAGATGTCCTTTCTGCTTCCATTTGTTTGTAACAACCAATCCGCTGCGCGAAATATTTTTTTAAATGGCCCGCGGTGGGGACTGGCTTCTTTTCTTATTTCGGTGGATTGCGGTTTCGATGGATAACCGAGGAGGTAATCTTAATCTTCCTAAGTTTAACCCTTTTCCTTAAGTATTGTATGGTTTAATTATTTGCCGTTTTTATTTTATTTGTACTTTTTTTCTTTTCTTTTGGCGGGGAAATTTAAACTCAACCCTATCATCACATTTTATCGTTTAGCCTGTTTCTTAATGTTATTGCATGTTAACTTTAAATGGATGTATTCGCAAAATTAAGATAATAATTGTCCATAAACATGGCGTATATATATATTTCCCGTACATACAAAAATGAAATTAAAAATAAAATAAAAGTACAATAAGCACTATAATATTCCTTAACATTGATTTAAACTATATACAAATTTGAAGTCGTTAAATATAATAGACGACGACATGATCTTGGAGTATATCAAGTATTAACGAAGCTTCATATTATATTTATATATATGTATAGCTTCAAACCGATGACAATTAAACTAATAAAATAAAAATAATATACAAACGATATATGGTAATGATCGAGAGAAAAACACTATAAATACACTATATACGCGTTATGATTCCGATTTAAAATATACAAAATGCGAAATGTTCGTATAAATGTAAAATTAAAAATAGAAGAGTACTCCGTAGGACAGTAGATATCGATTGACAGTGAATTTGGAGCTCTCCCCCCACCCAGCCGATTTTGAATCTCGTTGTCTTTCACTTAGATTGGGTGCCAACAAAAAAATAGAGTCCAGTCGGGCTTGCGATTAACTGATAACCGTTGGAGAAAGTAGATTTGGTTTCATAACTTTTCCAAAGTTATTTTTGTCAAAGCGAATGCAATAGGGTCGGCTGTAATATGAACACGCTTCACGAGTCATACTTACCGCGCCATTAACCCCTATACTACGCGCACATCTACATAGATATCAATGGCCTGACTTACAAAAGTAGCCCCAAAAGTCGCGAGTTGCAAAAGTCGCAATTAGCTCTCAGAAATAGTTTAATCTGACAACCTTATTCTCTAATTCCATCTCTCTTAGCGTTTCCTACGATGCCGAAACTTCTCTCAGTTGCATCCATATTTACAATGATATGCGCATGCGTACTGCGCATATCTTGAGTATCGTCTTCGCGCCGTGCGACCTTTTGTGGAATGTGCATCTGCAGAGATGCTGGTTGATTGCATCTGTTCACTTCGAGGGATTCATGCTTAAAAATTAAAATTATGGTGTGCACTAAAAAGCAAATATCCTCGGAGATTTATTCTGATAATAATCTATTTTTACAGCAAACCAAACATACAATTGGTCAACCATACTGAAAAGGAAATAGCCGTCGCCGACACTCAGCCGAATTTGCTTCACTAGACTCAACAAGTCAGATAATTCTGTTAGGTTGATGCTAAAGTTTAGCAACGTCATCCTCTGCAAATTGTTAGGGGAAATCTCTGAAGTGTATTCACAGTTTATTTAGCTCTTCACTGCTTGTAAAATCAGTTAATCGCTGTTTACAAGCAACCCGAGGAAAAAAAACAAAAAAAAAACTCAGACGCTAGGAAAAATGTTTTCCACATGAACATTTTTTTTAATCATTTCATCCCCAAAAAGGCGATAATGCCATAAAACATAAGAAGAGGTTACAGAGACTGGAGAAAACACTACTGGAGAGATAGGGCCGTAAAAAGAACAGGATGCAAGGAGACAGAAGATGGCGGTTGATGTATTTAAATTTTTGAAGATCGTAGTTGACAGAAAAGCAAGAAGGAAAATGAGAAAACGTTATTAAAGAGAAAAGACAATACAAAGAATTGAATGCAAGGAGACAGAAGATGGCGATTGACGTTATATTTAAATTTTTGAAGATTGAGTTCTATAGGAAAACAAGAAACACCACAGACGAAATGTGTAACAGAAGAAACCATTTGAATAGAATTTACGTTTACAATTTCAGCAGCGACACGAAGAGATCTAGCTGCTTATCCAGAACCAGGCTTAAATTCCTGAATTCGAGCTGCCAAAGAAGAGAGTCCACTAGAACAATTGATAACGGAAATACTTACAGAAAATACATAGGGAAGCTACGTTACGACTGAAGCCGTGATACTAGGTCAGGATCGATAACATTGCAGATTCTCTTTGGGATTTTGACAAGAATTTCTAGATACAGATAGAAAGAAATAACTTTAGTTAACATTTAAGCGTTTTTTTTTCTTTTTGAAAATACAAGGTGAAGAAATGTCGAATCAAGTTTCAGAAAACATCTCAAACCGAAACGAAATCAAATGAAAAACAAAAGTTCTTCTGTCCGAATTTTTGGGACGAGGATTTGTCATTATTTACACTATGTATATTCGGGCTATTGTCTTCATCTTTGTTGTTGTTATCACGACGTTTCGGCCGTTGTGCACCCCGACATTCCTTATGTGAATATCGATCTGGGTAACTGTTGTAGAGTAGTTTCACAGTAGAGGCTTGTATTTCACTAAGTCGGTCCTAAAATAGGTTCGACGTACAAAACGTTAGGAACTTGATATAATAGTTAATGACGCAGTAATCTAGTCGGGGTGGCTGATACTTTAATATCCGACTAACGGTCGTCTGACATCGACTGACTGACCAACTCCCGACTGACTCAGCGACTGCTACTACTCCTACTTATTATAGGTGGGAGAGTCTATTAACAATAGAATAGGTGTGTTCCAGTATAACAGTAAATTGCAGGGAATTCCGAACTGAACACTTTATTATTTAATCTACATGGATAGACTGTTCTTGTTGCTCACGTCTAATGATATCTTCTCGTTTTTATTTAGTAACGCTCCGTTATTGCATGCCCCCTTCCACTACGGGACGTTAAAGCGTTCGTTTGTGAATTTGGGGGATACAGTGATTGTGAGTTCCATCCCGGGGTTGAGCAGTGTGTACTTTTTTATGGCTCTCCACCTCCATCTATCCCTTGCAGCTCTCAACAAGTTCCTTCCCTCTGCCACCTACCCCCAGACCACTGTCATCCACTTGCTTAAGCCCGCTAGGTATGCCATGCGTTGTTTTCCCTTGTCTCTTGTTCCCATTATCTGACCGGTGAGTATCAGATTCTCCAGGCCCTCCTTCCTCATTATGTGTCCCAGAAACTTCAGCTGCCTCTTCGTGATGTTAAGTATAAGCCTCCCCCTTATTTGTGCCCTCTCTAAGACATCGTTGCTCACACACTCGGTCTATGATATCCTTGCATCCTTCTGTAGAACCACGTTTCCGTCGCCTCGAGTCTCTTCTTCATCTTTCAGGAAATCGCCCAATATTCGCTGCCGTAAAGGACAGATGTCACGTAACAGCTCAATATTTTTTTCTTTGTTACCAAAGAAATCCTTCTGTCTCACAATACTCTGCATAGCTTTTGGAATGCGTCCTTGGCCATCCTAATACGTCTACGGATCTCAGTGTCGCACTTACCGTCCTCTGTCAAAACGCTTCCCAGATATTTAAATTTCCGCGTCTGCTTGATTCTAGTGTTCAAATCACATTTTGGGCTCATCCTCTTTCTGATGACCATGCATTCTGTCTTGTAGTTTATGCTTAGTCGCTTCTTCTCTGTAGCTACCTTCTCTAATAGATTTTGTAATTTCTTTTCCGTATCTGCATATCTTAGGTTGTTAAGATTGTGGTCACCAATGTTAAATCCCATAGTGTTTCTAATTCTCTCAGAATTGCCTCGCTCTATAGGTTGAACAGGTCAGGCGAGAAGACGCATACTTGCCTTACGCCTCCGAGTTGGGGGCCTCGTATCATAGATTCAGGTAGGCACGAGACCCTTCCACCGGCCATGTATGTTTGTACTGTGTCATCTGCATTGTTAAGATTGTGGCCGCCAATGCTAAATCCCATAGCGTTTCCAATTCTCTCAGAATTGCATCGCTGTTTTGGTTGAATATCTAAATGCTAATTATGCCAATGTTTAGCCCCTGACGGCTATTTTTTACCTATAGAGATATGTGCAAATACAAACAATTTTTCATATAGACTCAAGTATAAAGACAGCCAATAAGCTCAAGTATAAGCACAATTAATGCTTACTTATGTATTCAAGTATAAACACAGTGTTTAACTACAGATTCAAGTCTAAAACAGTTAAAAGAATTAAGTAGCAATAGTTATCTATAGAGTCACGCATAAACCCGACAAGTATTTTCATACTGACTCAAAGATAAACTAGAAATCAAGGAAATACGAACTTTTCAGCAAAATGGTAAAATATCTGGGAAAAGATGGCATTGAATTAAGCCATCTACTGTGGTCCATTTTAACCTTCTTATTTTTCCATTTATCGAAATTATAATTATCGACTATAATTTGGGAAAATGAAAATTTCGCCGTAATATGTTGAAAAATGTCCAAGATTTCATTTGAATTTAAGAAAATATAAAATTACGTTAAGTTGTCGAAAAAAAGAGAGCGCGTTAGTTTCAAACGAGGCCAGAATGATATGGGTGAAAAAGTTTTTATTTTTATCATTTCCACTGAACATAAGTCTCATACCAGTTGGGCAGTATCTCGAGAATCAATAGAAAATGTGGAAGTTTTTCTTATTTACACTTTTATCTATCTATCTATCTATCTATCTATCTATCTATCTATCTAATTTTATAAATCTATTTCATTTTTATCTATCTATCTATCTATCTATCTATCTATCTATCTATCTATCTATCTATCTATCTATCTATCTCACTCGTTGCTTATTTATCTATCTCGTTCATTGGTTATCTATCTCCCCTCCCTCATTATCTATCTATCTATCTATCTATCTATCTATCTATCTAATTTTTATAAATCTATTTCATTTTTATCTATCTATCTATCTATCTATCTATCTATCTATCTATCTATCTATCTATCTATCTCACTCGTTGCTTATTTATCTATCTCGCTCATGGGTTATCTATCTCCCCTCCCTCATTATCTATCTATCTATCTATCTATCTATCTATCTATCTATCTATCTATCTATCTATCTATCTCATTTTATTTATCTCCCCCTCTCTCTCTCTTT
Organism: Acanthosepion pharaonis; assembly: GCA_903632075.3. NCBI lineage: Eukaryota > Metazoa > Mollusca > Cephalopoda > Sepiida > Sepiidae > Acanthosepion > Acanthosepion pharaonis. The sequence goes on from CAHIKZ030000497.1 coordinate 1,090,488, forward strand.
CTCTTTCTGTCTCTATCTATCTATGCAATTACGTGTTTCTATAATGGAGTATTTTAGTCTGTGTATGCTTTTGTCAAATTGCCTCCGATTTGCATGTTTCATTTTAACAAACACAATTAGGCTTCATTCTCAGCCTATATTTTTTATTGCTAACTGCTCCATCTTATTTACATGATCTCAAGTACGTATGCCGGACCGTCAGCATATCACAAAAAAATATTGAAATTCCCGATATTTCATGATGCGCAGACAACAGTTCATAGCTTTTCCTTTTCTATTCATGAAATTTTCTTTTTTTTATTCTTTTTTTCTTTTTCATTTTTATTTATTTTCCGTTCTTTTTTTTTTGTTTTCCTTTGTTTTTTTTGTTCTTGTTTAAAAATCGTATCCCGCCGCTTCATGATAGTGAATGCGATTGACGTCACCAAATTGACGATTCGAGCCGACGTATGGAAGCACAAACGGATCTGAATATCCGATGGTACAATCCTATTTTGCTAATGCGAAAACCAAACGTATGTTTGAGACAAAATACCGACCGCGTTGTTGTTGATTTTTTTTTTAACAGTAAGGTTCACCTTGCACTAAGCCCGAGGCCCACTCCAGCTAGAGGGCTACGTTAAGGGGTAGTTTATATGGACAGGAGGGAATGGTAACGGTTGACTTTAGAATTGAACAGGTTAAAATTGTAGTGATCGGGGAAACATCCTCTTAGAACTCTGTTCCACATGGCTGGGATTATCTAGAAGAATCTGTTCGAGTGGAACTCACTTCTTACCGATGGAATACGGCATAAGTGGCATGGCGGGTCCTAACAATGAAGGTCCGAACTGGTGGAACCAAGGAATTCAGTTCGTCCGAGCACTTTCCATGGAAGTAGCGATAGAGCAGTGAGAGGCATGCCACGTTCCGCCCGTGTGTGTCTGTGTGTTTGAGAGAGAGAGAGAGAGAGAGAGAGAGAGAGAGAGAGAGAGTGTGTGGGGGGTGAGAGAGTGTGTGTGTGTGTGTGAGAGAGAGAGAGAGGTGTGTGTGTATGTGTGTGGAAATAATTCTCCAACAAAAACTCAGAGACGCTTTTGAACTATATCGGGATTGGAAAGTGAAGTCTGGAAATCTCCCGCCCAAATATGGCAACAGTACTCCATTTTCGGCTTGATCTTGCTTTTATAAAGGTAGAGGATAACAGGAAGAGTCAGGTACTTACTGGAACGGTACAGGGAGCCGATAATTTTACCTGCATCTTTAGCGATTGATCGTATGTAGGCGTTCCACCTTTCGGTGATGAAATGTAACCAATTTTATTTTAGAGGCATTGAATGTAACCAGCCAGTTTCCAACGCCCCCCTCCCCCCTGAGAAGTTATTGTTAGATCGGAAGAGAGGTCAGCTACCAATCTTTGACTGTCAAGAGTTTTAGAGGAGCACCCATATATCGTCGAATCATCGGTATAGACGTTTACAAATGATCCAAGTATATTCTTGCTATTAACAATGATGTTAAACTCCGGGATCCTGGCCAGAAGCCCGCACTCTGGATTAGTGACGCCAAAACTTGCTTTGTTTTTAGCATTTACTTCATTTTTCGTTTTTATTTGTTTCCTTCTCAGATAATTTTCTTTAACTAGTTTACTGTCTGTCATCACTTCACGTACGGGCAATTAAATGTAACCTCTATTTTCTTATACAATGGATGGAGACGGCAAATGGGTGTGTCTTCTTTAGAGTTCAGAGACATGTGGTGACCTGAATTATTAATTTGTTGACTTCGCGTGTGATTTAAATCTTTTGTGAAGTAAACGAATGAAGCTGCCAACAGTTGTCTTTCCTAAGGTAAGACGTTAATCGACTGTCTGTCATTATCAGTTCCCGACTTAACTAAGTTTGGTACATGCTCACAAGTATAGAGAACCTCGCAAATTCACTAAATAGTAGAAATTGTCAACCAGATGAGCTAGTTAACAATTACATTCTCGACTTAAACTGACATATAACATTGGGACGACTATTGTCGATTAGACGACATGCTGTAAATCAGTTAGATTTCTCATTTATTTTTTTTAAATAACTGTTACTTTGAGTCCTCTCTAAATCTGATTGTCTTGCGCTAATCCCCAAAAGTGCTATAGGTCTTTCAAAGTTTCTATGCCGAAAGAATAGGATCTTATTTATACCGTATATAGTCGTGTAACGCGTATATACAGTATAATCGTGCGACCCCCTAATTTTCACTTATAAAAAATGATTTTATCGTGTATCATGCGTTTTCTTTGAAAGACCAAATTACTGTAGATTCACCTCGTTTCCTCTATCTCTTTATCCAATCTTTTAGTTAAAGAAGTTAAAAATATAAAAGAGAATGATAAAAGTATCGTTAGTAACGCTATACTCGTTACGTAAACGCGTACAGCCATAAACAACTGATCGAGAAACAGCTAAACATCTTTTAAACGTAATCAATGGAAAAAATGCATATTCGCTATGTTTGTATTTTATAATACGATACTAATATATGGATATTTACACGCATTATTATTGGATACAGTTAAGTAAAACATCAGTTTTATCAAAATCATGTTTATTTTAAATACTGCTGTACTTTTTGACTACAGTAAAAGAAAATGGATATATATAGTTTGGTCAACTGTGTAACCAGGCCCAGCAGTATATAAGGAGTATTGGCCAGCAGTGCATAAGGAGTTTTCCTTCCGTAGTGATTGGTAGAAGCATATATATATATATATTCCCCGCGTCGGAGTAGATGCTACGGTTGTAGTATCTGTTCCGTGCCGGAGGCGTTCTCTCTTCCTTTGCGTTCTCCCCCAGTCGTTGCGTGACATCTGTTACGTAGCAGTGGTATGACCAGCTATGATGACAAGCTTTGACCAGCGGCCCGAATGGAAACACTCGGGTCCCCATGTTAAAAAACGACCTTGTGTCACAACCTGACTCTGTATGAGTGGGGGTTTAAAGTAAATCTCGGACCAGCAGCACATACGCTAATCTCGTGTACTATGCGACCCCCTTAAAATTAGCTTCAAAATTAGGCCTTCAAAAGTCGCATGATACGCCAGTAATTTTTTTTAATATCGTTGTTCACTGTGTATATTATTGTAGTTTGTTCCGTAACTATGGATATTATTCTTCCATTTGGTATTGATGTCAAGAACATTTCCATAATGTTTACTGTTTCCAAAGTTATTAAATTGTGCTTTTAAATTCCAGTATTAATATCAAGGACTTTGATTTTAGTTTCTTGGAGACAACATAAATCAATATTATAATTATTAACATCTCTAATCAATAAATCCTGCTGTTCTTTTTTCGCAAGTACTCCTAACATGGTGACATTTTTAAATATACAATTGGAGGAATTTACAAATTTAAAAAAAAAAAATGTCCCGCTTTCAAGTTTTGACAACTTGAAAATCATTATCTTCGACACCAAAATTTCCGCTTATCTCATTACATCAATAGACCGGGATCAATGTATAGTACCTGTTCTCCTCATTTTATAATGAAGAAGGCGTCTAGTTGCGGAAATTAACAACACAGCGATAGCATTTCCCTCACTGCTCGAAAAGAGGAACTGACAGCTTTTATATTTGCATAAGCCCTATCTCTGATATTGAGGACTTTTACCCAGAAATATAACACCTTAAAACTATAGAAAAATTCCCAAATCACCTCGGCACTTCCTCTTTAGGGACGCCTCAGGCAATAAACTCACATCTGGCAATAAATTCAGACACTCCCGGGGGAAAGGCAAACCCTAGGAGATATCCTTTATTCGGCCTTGTGCCACATCTGACTGCGCGGGATGGTTGGTAGATATCCTGCAGTTGGAGATTCATTCTCTTGACTCACTTCTAGGAGCTGACTACTTCTACGCGCCACTGGCGAATCTTATATGTGTTGTTCTTGTCCTGAGTATTATCTTTCATTACCAACCTTCGTGTGATTATTCTATTCAGTAACCTTCTCTGGGATACAACAAAATATGTGGAGGATTTTGATAGAATGAAATTTTCGATGTCTTTAATAAAACATACGCGTCAGAATAGCTAATTACCATATTTGGATTAAGGCTTTAGATATTTAAATATTTTATTCCCGTGACTGAATATAGAAGACAGATGATATCCTTTACGAATTGTTCTCTGAATACAAGATAAAAAAATTTTATTTGCATTCAATTATTTCTGCGCGTGAGTTTCATGGCTGTCTGTACATTTGCCAACTATAACACCAATCTTTAAAGTGCCTATTTCCGCCAATACTGGCTGACTGAATCTGACTTATTCGTAACAGGAGCCGTGTTGACTTTGAAACGAGGCTAACGAAATAACCGCGCCGCTTCAATGTCAATGTGTCGTGGGGTCTGTCTTTGGACTCGTTTCTTACGCAGAGATTTCTCTATATGCATGCGTGCGCACAGATGGAGGGAAAAAAACAGACCATATCGTGGGCTGCACGTTATCGAAATGAATAATAATTTCCTGCTGGGATAAGCGAAAGGAGATCTAAATTAAATGTTGTCTACCGTTTCATACCAACAACTACAAGTACAAAACAAATGGTGTTGGTAGAACAAGATCTTCATCTGTTACAATCTGTTCCATGCTAGAGGCAATCGTCGTGGCCTGACGATTGCCTCTAGCATAAAACAGACTGTCGCCTCTAAGTGTTGACTTCAATGTTCACTTTTATATTTACAAAGGGTCTATCTCTGATATTGTGTACTTTATCCCATAAATATAGCACACCTTACAACTATATTTTTCATATATATATATATATATATATATATATATATATATATATATATATATATATAAATATATATATATATATATATATATATAGTTTATGCAAACTTAGGTAATCCGTATGGGTAGACCCGAGGAGGATGATATCCAGAGAGCTCAATGTAAAATTCAGAGCATATATGTTTGAATAAAAGACAGACCACGTTAAGATTCCATGTAATAAGCTCTTTCACCATAACCCCTTTAACAGGGTTCTGGATCATCAGACTTTACTTCCAAAAAGCTGAAATGAAAAATGAAAAGAAATTCACACGTTTTGACGGACCTCATCAAGTATACGTAAAATTAAAGAAGTGAGGAAGTGAGGTGGGAGAGAGGATATGAGTGTGTCATGTATCATTTCAATTTCCTATTTTTAACCCATATATATATATATACGGATATATTTATAACTGAATTTTTACACACATACACACGAACTTATATATATATATATATATATATATATATATATATATATATATATATATATATATATATATTGTGGTATTCATCTTATTACAAGTCACTGGCTACCTGATGATTGTATAAAAGCACATGAAACTAATAGTAGTAGCCAGTCATTGCTGACATGTTTATTTGAATTAATATTCTAAAGCTCTGTCATTTATTGTGGCATGGAGCACTTTTTATAAAAAATGAAATATCCATATTTATATTTGATATTTAATAATAATTTTTAAATAATTTAAGTAATTCTATTATATTTATTTGTTTTAAAAGATGTATAGTCCATTAGTAATTAAAATTAAGAATAATATTTTAAAATTGTAGTTCAATACAACGTATTCCTATACAAAAAACCCTTTTAGAAAAAAATCTTTATGTGTACAAGTACAAATTTAACGGCGAAACAAAAATGCTGAAAAACGTTTTTTTGAAAAACACTAGACGACATGCGTTGAACGGATGTCATCATTCGTTAGAAAAGGCATCACTACCCTACCTTGACATAACCTCTTTTCGAAAGTAACTAATATTTTGATACAATAGTTGCCATTGAAAAAGAATACCCGACAGCCCCTTGTTAAAATAATTGGATTTCCTCGTATCTATAGAAACTAATATTATGAATGTATGTGCTTATAAAACTCAGTAAATTTCAAAATAAGTAATTCCAAAATTCTAATGGATCTAGTGTATTTTTTATAGAAGCAAGTACTTTCAAGGACTTCATGTCCTCATCGTCAGGCTGTAATTTTTTTCCTTTAAAATCAAAACTTGAAGACGAAATAAATGTGTTGTAGAGCGAAAGATTTTTTTTTTAAGAATGTGTTATTTATTAACGGTTGTGTAATGTTGGAGCGTGCAAGTTGCAACGCTAAAGTTCAAATATTTCAAGTGAGAATTTTTATATGAATTTTGCAATTTGGTAAATCCACGAATATATATATATATATGTGTGTGTGTGTGTGTGTGTGTATTGCTTATAAATTCTCTTTCTTTGTGTTTCTTTTCCGTTTCTCGTGCTTATATATCCCCTTTCTTTCTTTTCCGTTTTCGTTCGTTCTCTCTTTTTTCCTATTGCACTCTTTTTTGTTTCTTATATATATTCTTTCTTTCTATCTTTTTTTCTTTCTATCTTTTTCTTTCTTTCTTTCTTTCTTTCTTTCTTTCTTTTGTTTCTTTCTTTCTTCTCTGATTATATTTATTTTTTACGTTTTTTAATTTGTTTTTCTCTCTTTTCTAGATATTCGATTTGCTTCTATCTTTCTCTTTTCCTTTTTCATACTTTTTACTTTTTCTTTTTGTAATGTTTCGCTCGATTATATTGATTATATTTCCTCTTCCTTTTTCTTTCTTTCTTCATTTCTTTCTTTCTTCATTTCCTTCTTTCTTTTCCTATTGCACTCTTTCTATTGATTATATTTCCTCTTCCTTTTTTCTTTCTTTCTTTCTTCATTTCTTTCTTTCTTTCTTCATTTCTTTCTTTCTTTTCCTATTGCACTTTTTCCATTGATCATATTTCCTCTTTCGTTTTCTTTCTTTCTTCATTTCTTTCTTTCTTTTCCTATTCCACTCTTTCTATTAATTATATCCCCTCTTTCTTTTTCTTTCATTCATTGTTCTTTCTCTTGTCTATATATCCCCTTTCCTTTTTGCCATCATACTTTCTTTATTTTCCTTTTTTGGTTCTCTTTCTCTTGTTTATGTCCTACTTTCTTTCTTTCTTTCTTTCTTACTTTCTTTCTTTCTTTCTTTCTTTCTTTCTTTCTTTCTTTCTTTCTTTCTCATTCTATCAAAATTATATACCTCCCCCCATCTTTGTATTTCTCTACAACTCCCTACTTTAATCTGTTCTTTCATCTTTTCACTGTTTTTTAAAATTTCCGCACCTCACGAACTTTCTGTTATTTTACTGACTGCACAGGTGCAATACCATTTTTTTCAGTTTATTTTAAGCATTGTACCCCATGACACAAGCCCGGTCTTTTTTTTTTCTCCCAGTCCTCACTCAAATTGCAAACATGTTTTCAACACCTCTCCCGTTCAGATGATCTCACAAGACAACCAACGGCAAATCACTCTTTTTTTTTTACTGAATCAAAAACGGACTTTATCAAAAGAGATACGGAAACAGACCAACCAAGTTACATTTAGCATTAACGACTCTTTATAAACAATGGAAAATATTTTTAAAATAACCAACCAAAACGCTTACATTATGCGTCGTTCAAAGAGCGAAATATACTACAAGAAAAAATGATCCCATACCAGCGAAACGATTTAAAAAAAAATCTCTACACCAGAAAGTAAAGGTATTTTAAAATATTACTAACGTATAGTCATAAATAATTAAAGACCTCCGACCAGAAAGAAATCGGACCGATAACGGTATATTAACCGTTTCCCTATAAGGAAACATTTGGCATTCAATAACCGAGCAGCCAGTACTGCATTCGATTGAAATTTATAAAATCTTTCTCTTAAAACAATTTTGAAGGTAAATAGGTTTCTCAAGTCAAGTAGCTATTATCGCTCTTACCAGTATTGATGGGCAGTTTCCTTCCTGGCGTTTTATTTGATGTTGTATGGAATGTCATCATCTTGATTATGTTATTATTTTCTCTTTGAGTTACATGTGCTATCCATCTTATTTGTTGCTGCTGTTGGTAGTCTTCAAGTTTTTGGTAGTTCTCACCTTTTGAATAAAAGTTTGAATCAACTTATATTCTTCTTTTTCTGAGGGCCGTGTCCTTTTGGGACGTTGGGGGATTATGCCTTTCCACAACGTCCTATCATTTGTAACGATTAGTAATATTTTTATTTCTGCTACATCTCCTTACACATATTCGTTCATCTTCAATGTGCCGTGTCCTTTTAGGACGTGGGCGATCATGGCTCTCCACAGTTTCCTTTCCTTTGTAGCGCTTAGTAAAAGTTTGTTTTTTTACTATATCTCCTAATCCATTTTCGTCCAACGATTTATATAAGTTCGTTCTTCTTCAATGTAGCATGTCCATTCAGGACGCTGGCGATAATGGCTCTCCCCAATTTCCTTTCCTTTGTAGCGCTTAGTAAAAGTTTGTTACTTCGTTATCTCTCCTAGTCGCTGTTCTGCCAACCATTTGTACAAACTTGTTCTTTTGATGTGTCCCATCAGGCCGTGGGCAGTCACGACTCTCCACAATTTCCTGTCCTATGTAGCTCTTATTTTTTCTGTATCTCTTAATCCCTGCTCTGTCAATCATTTACAAAAGCTTGTTCTTCTTCTATGATCCGTGTCCCTTCAGGACGTGGAGATCATGACTCTCCAAAGCTTCCCCTCCTTTAGAGCGTTTAGTAACGTTTGTCTTTTTGTTATCTCTCCTAATCCCTGATCTGTTACCCCATTAGACAAGTTTGCTAGGTAGCTTGAGCGCTGTTTCCTCTATCCCTCTTACCTAAACTTATATCAGGTTTTAACAAAATAACTCTTCAGAATTGAAGAAGAATCTTAAAGCGACAGAGATATGGTTCTGAGGACGAATGTTAAATCTACTATGGATAGAATATGTTAACAACAAGGAAGCTTTAAAGAAAACAGGAACCATAAGAGAACGTATACTTACAATCAGAAAGAGACAACTGAAAGTTTTGTGACACAGTGAGGAAAACGGTTTGGGGTATTTAACATGCTGAAATCAAAAGAAAGAAAAAGAAACCGAGTAACCTCTTTAATGAATGTGCTTCAATGTATGGCGTTCGAATTCAGTTTTTGTATCGACCGGTTCTACTCTGGCCACCCGCACTCTTATAATGAATACGTGATATTAAAAATGTAGGTGACACTTTCACCAAGATGAAACATTTGGCACCTGGTACAAACTCTCACCGGGAACTTAAGTAACACCGACGCCAGTACAGTCTCGTTTGTCTGTACAGGCAAACGAGACTGAACTGTTCCATGTGACACGTCTTTGACCCACGCCACTCGTCTATAGACGAGTGACGTGGATGAAAACAGTACTGAGAGAAGCCCGGATAGAAACACTGTCGGCAGAAATCCGGTCGGAACAGGTTTCAAATCAGGCGTTACACTTCTGCCTATCTTTTCTTTTCCGTCGAAGAATACGCACGCGATTCGCTGTTTTTTCTCGCAACTGAGCGAGCGAGCCCTCGCCACCGATGGCAGTGTAGAACGTGGCTCATATGACATCGTAGACTTTGAATTCAGTGTCTATCAGAGAGGCCGAGTGCATCGTCCGTTTGACTTCCTGGTAACCAGGTACAAATCCGTACTTCCCCCAGTCTCAGTGGCTGCTCTTCCATGTAAAAACGTGGTCAACCCATCTGCGCCTTGAATGTGCAGACGTGAGGCAAACCGGATGACAAGTAGATAATATAATCAACCAGCCGAGATGAGTAAGTCAGAAATGAGTTTCGTACATTTTCGCTGTAATATAGAATCTACTTTGGGAGAAAAAAAAAAGAAGCCATCCACCAACTCGCAAGAAGAGACTCACAATTTTTTTTTCCGAGAACGGTTATATTGTAGAACAGGCTTCCGCGTTGGTGCTTCGCTGAATACAACAATATTATGCGCTTCAAGTCAAGGCTCGTTCGTTACATATCGCTTTATCCTCATAATTTGTAATCCCTACTACCGATAATTAAAGTAGAACTCTCACTTTAAACTTGATCTTGCGCCTTATTCCGTTAAAGTGGGGGGGGGGCATACGGTTCAATTTCAAGATTTCAGAAGTCAAGATCGCTCAGATATCGAGAGAACACTGCAGGTAAAAGAAGAACAGCGTAACTTTTTGTTATATAGGAATAAAATGTCACTGCAAATAGTTGAGTTTGAACATAGATCGCCAGTGAGCAAACACAGACGATCCTATTATTGAATTAGACCACGTGACCATAGATGAAACGTATATATGTAGGAAGTAGCTGACGACAGCAATTCTATTCTATCCCCCATTACTATATTACTATACGGATCGCTATTTCTAGTCTATTCTCTATTACTACCCGGATCCTCATTTCTATTCTATCCTCTATTACTATCCGGATCGCCATTTCCATTCTATCCTCTATTACTATACGGATCGCCATTTCCATTCTATCCTCTATTACTATACGGATCGCTATTTCTAGTCTATTCTCTATTACTATATGGATCGCTATTTCTATTCTATCCTCTATTACTATTCGTATCGCTATTTCTATTCTATCCTCTATTACTATCCGGATCGCCATTTCCATTTCCATTCGGATCCTCTAGTTACTATATTCGGATCGCTATTTCTAGTCTATCCTCTATTACTATTCGGATCGCTATTTCTATTCTATCCTCTATTACTATTCGGATCGCTATTTTCTATTCTATTCGGATCCTATTTCTATTACTATTCGGATCGCTATTTCTATTCTATCCTCTATTACTATTCGGATCGCTATTTTCTATTCTATTACATATTGATCCTCTATTACTATTTGGATCGCTATTTCCATTCTATCCTCTATTACTATTCGGATCGCTATTTTTATTCTATCCTCTATTACTACTTTGGATCGCTATTGATATTCTATCCTCTATTACTATACGGATCGCTATTTCTAGTCTATCCTCTGTTACTATTTGGATCGCTATTTCTATTCTATCCTCTGTTACTATACGGATAGCTATTTCCATTCTATCCTCTATTACTATTCAGATCGCTATTTCCATTCGATCCTCTATTATTATTCGGATCGCTATTTCTATTCTATCCTCTATTACTATCCGGATCGCCATTTCTATTCTATCCTCTATTACTATTTGGATCGCTATTTCTATTCTATCCTCTATTACTATTCGGATCGCTATTTCTATTCTATCCTCTATTACTATTCGGATCGCTATTTCTATTCTATCCTCTATTACTATTTGGATCGCTATTTCCATTCTATCCTCTATTACTATTCGGATCGCTATTTTTATTCTATCCTCTATTACTATACGGATCGCTATTGATATTCTATCCTCTATTACTATACGGATCGCTATTTCTAGTCTATCCTCTGTTATTATTTGGATCGCTATTTCTATTCTATCCTCTGTTACTATACGGATAGCTATTTCCATTCTATCCTCTATTACTATTCAGATCGCTATTTCCATTCTATCCTCTATTATTATTCGGATCGCTATTTCTATTCTATCCTCTATTACTATCCGGATCGCCATTTCTATTCTATCCTCTATTACTATTTGGATCGCTATTTCTATTCTATCCTCTATACTATACGGATCGCTATTTCTATTCTATCCTCTATACTATACGGATCAGAATTTTTTTATACTATAGGGACCGCTATTCTCTACTTTATTCACTATACTATTTCTCTTTGCAAATCACAATGCAAATATTATCGACCTAGTAGTATTAGTGCGAGTGCTATTCGAAGGCTGCTGACACCAGCATCGTTCAACAACATACTGTAGTTTGTAACTGCGATTACAAAATCTCTACTACGACGAGCATTACAAAAGTGACAACGTGTATTCGTTGGCATCACAAAACTTTTTCAGGCCTAGTCCGGGAATATCTCGATGCTACCTCATATAAATTTGCCTCATGCCACACTCAGCTTTTCTTAGTAAATATCCAGTGACCCTGAGAAGTACTAAGCTAAGATAAACATCAAGATACACAGATGCGTTTATAACCTACATTCGCGCTTTATAGTCTTCGAAACAAACCAATCTTTGAGATAAGAAAGAAGAAAAGAAAATCACAGTCAAGTAGCCGAATGTACGAGTAAAGAGTTTGGTAAGTGCCCAAGAAATCCTCTTATTATATTCTCATTCGAACATTATCACAGAACAGCCGTTTGTCAAATAAGACAAATGATAAAAAAGCCGTAGTGCTAAGATAAAAACCAAAAGGTTTCCTGCGAAAGGGAAAAGCGTGCGTCTTATCTTTAGATTCTAATTTTGACCACCCCTACGCTGTTTGGTGAGGAGGTACGAATGCTGACTCATCTGAAAAAATACTACAGGCCAAACGCACACACACACACACACACACACACACAAACAACACACACACACACACACACACACACACACACACACACACACATATATATATATATATATATATATACACCAGGTGTAACACCAAAATTGTCCAAATCATGTAACAGCAAAATTCTCCAATTGTTAGATTAACCTCTGAACCGTTGTATCTTAGAAAAGATATCTTATTGGAATTCTCCAAGGTTTTTATAACAATATTGGACACTACTTTGAGAAATTAGAACGTATATTTACTCTCCAATCTTAACAGAAGAATCGTGATGAAAGCGATCATGAACGAAAATGGCATGTTCAGCATTAATTAAACATAAATATCAAAGTATCGGAAGCTCATGAAGGGTTGAAACAAAGTTCAAATATATATATATATATATATATATATATATATATTATATTTTCAGGATAATTTTCCAACTTATTCAAGATGATCTTCGCCCGTCTCTAACCGTCTAGATTTCTGTTCTGGAGTAACACGGTGCCTCCCATGTTTCACGTACATTTCATTTTCAAGTTTTTTCACTGTTCTTTGGATTGTCATAGCTGAAACTCGTCTCTCACATGCGAAACGTCTTATAGATTAAATTGGATCTTTTCTATTTTATCTCTTTAGCTCTGAGTTCAAATGATCATTCCTCTGGCAGTTGTGACCTAGTGATGCAGTTTTCCTCTCTACTGTTCCCTCTTTTTTAAAACTTATTCACCGTTTTCTTAATGGTTCATGAATGAATTTTGAAGATGGAAGACAGAGTATGAAATGTTGGTACCATTACTGAAGGCCTGAATGATCTTTTGCCTCTCACCATTGCTCTGTTGGAAAGACATAGTGGGGCTAACAAAAAACGATTTTAACCCGTTCTCTTTCTAGCTGAATAAACCAAAGGGTTTATCAGTCATTCTTACGACAAATGGTGTTAAGATGGCGGCTAAATGTCTCATCTGAAAACCTGGGAAAAAAGAAACTCAATTACTTTTGTTTAGATATTAAACATTTTGTGTTTTGGACAATTTTGCTGTTACACTCGGTATATATATATATATATATATATATATATATATATATATATATATATATTGAACAATAAAAAATATTAAAGAAGAAATATTTTCTTGCTGGTAGCAGTGAACTACAGAAATGAATGTCTTGATGGAGAAAATGAACTTTTGTCTGTAGTTTTTCATTTGTTTATATATATATATATATATATATATATATATATATATATATATATAAATATATATATATATATATATATGTATAGGATTCGAGCCTGTGTCGCGCTTTGTAGTAGAAAGCGTCGAAGACATTGGCAGATCAAGTGAGCCTGACTAGCGCAATTAAGTGAAATCCTCCTCGTCATAGAATCTCGAACTTTTATATGAACTCAGTTTTGTAGACAAACGTAAACAAAGAAGTAATGGATTTTTTATTTATTAATCGGATAATAAAACCATTAGGATTAGTCCGAGAAAGGCCGAGGAGAGATGTCTTATTCTTATCTTTTTATAATCCCTGGGATCCTTAGATCCTAATGATTTTATTATCCCTTAAGCAGAAAATCACTTTTACCACCAGTCTAAGAAAGACCTCAGAATTACTACTTCAAAAAACAGACAACGGTTAGACATAAAAAAAAAATAAGGGAAATTTATTCGTTTTAATATGTACAAAGATTCTGAAGAAGGTCGCGAGACCGGAAACCCGTGAAGAAAAATATGGAAAATAGTATATATATATATATATATATATCCACATTATAAACAAAAAGGTTTGCGGTTTCTCTCTTCTTTTATATATATATATATATTTATATAAAAAAACTTGTATCCTTATGGCCTTATTGCCTTGCTTGTGGTGAAATGATTAAAAAATATTTCTAACTAATTAATGGATGTTATTTTTAATCCGACATATTGTTTATATTTCAAATGTTATTTTTATTGGATGCACAAAATTAAGTAGACGCTCCGTTTATTTAAAACAGTAGGTGTTTCGTCTATCACCCCGAGTACTTGTGTAAACGACGGGGAAAACTCGGTGCATCTATCTATCTATCTATCTATCTATCTATCTATCTATCTATCTATCTAATTACAAGAAACTTTATTTTTAGTGGGCACACGTGTTTGAGTTGAAATATCTGCTTTTTTAAAAATTTGCTTAAACAGTTAAATTAATAA
>CAHIKZ030000497.1:1110000-1112500 GCA_903632075.3 Acanthosepion pharaonis
CCCGAGCGCACTCTGTCCAAGGACAGAGATGCAACTGAGAGAAACGTGAAATTACCCCAAAAGAGGAATTTGCATATTGATCTTGATCGTGTTCTGCATTATATATTATCTACTTCTAGGCAATATCACTCTTCAGGTTTAACTAATTTGCGTATTAATTTTAAAAGTTTATTTAATTAATTAACTGTCCATCATTAAAGGTTCTTTTCTTCGAGGATTGTTTCGATTTTCATGTCGTCTTATGACGCCGAAAAGTGTTTGAAATTTGCATTTTATTTGACCTTCAACAATTTGGCATCTCTTTGTAAAACTTCCCTTTACTATAACAAGCCAATTTATGAATGAAAATGAAATGTTCATTTAAAATTTTTGTTTCAAAGATTTCAAGTAGTGAATATATCTTACGTTGCAAAGCGATAGCGAGCGGGTGAAGCCTGCTAGTAAATTATATAGATATATTAATCAAAATAACAAAAAAATAATAAATTTCTCACAGCTACCTTCTCACGAACGCTCTAATGTATCGTAATTTATAGGCTGTACACCCGTCTTTGTTTACAACTGAAAGGCCCGCAGCCAAGCGGTCACTTTGAGAACTACTAATACGACTCGTTCTGCTAAGACCGCAAATTCTGGAATACATCACTGACGATTTGTAATTTTTTTCCCCTGATAGCTAGCTATCTAGCTAGATAGATACATAGATAGATAGATATGATCAGACTGAGATAGATAGATAGATAGATAGATAGATAGATAGATAGACAGACAGATAGATAGATATGAACAGAGATAGATAGATAGATAGATAGATAGATAGATAGATAGATATGAACAGACAGACAGGCAGAGAGATAGATATGAACATAGATCGATAGATAGATAGATATGAAAAGACTGAGACAGATAGATAGATAGATAGATAGACAGATAGATAGATATGAACAGAGATAGATAGATAGATAGATAGATAGATATGAACAGTCTGAGATAGATAGATAGATAGATAGACAGATAGATAGATATGAACAGACAGACAGACAGACAGATAGATAGATAGATAGATAGATAGATAGATAGATAGATAGATATGAAAAGACTGAGATAGATAGATAGATAGATAGATAGATAGATAGATAGATAGATAGATAGATAGATGCGGTAATTTGAATATTGCTGATTGTAGAAATACGCAATATTCAGTTGTAGGTTCTACATGGTTGTGGGGCGTTAGTTTCTAGGAAATTTATTTCGGAGATCTGGATTGTTAACAAGTCTTTAACAGCAACTTCGTATGTAATACAAATATAAACAAGCACAGACAAACCTCTCATCAACGGACTAATAGTGGGGAAGGGGTGGTCGGTTTAAGCCGGCTGTCCGTAGATGGGAATGGATTATTTTTGAGTTATAAAACCACTATAGTAACTACCAGTAGTTATGATCATAGTGTAAATGCTATAAACATGTAGATATGGCATAAATAACTATATACTTAATATAGGTATATAAAACAAAATAACAAAAATAATAGATTTCTTACAGCAACTTTCTCACGCACGCGCTAATATATCGTACTTTATATACTGTACACTCGTCTTTGTTTACAATTGAAAAGGGCTGCCACCGCCGTCAAGCGGTCACTTTGAGAACTAATACGATTAATATGATTTTATCGTGATTATTTAATGCCGACGAGATATTTGTTTTCAAAAATGTATTGCTGGCAATAATTTTTCTTCAAACATTTATTGCAGTTAATAATATTTTTACAAAGTATTTCTGGGATTATACCTCATGTTTACACTTTCATAGTATTTTGATCCCAGTTTGGGGGTTAATTATTTACCTATAACTGGCAACACCAGCAATTAAGAGGTGATTCCACGCTCCTCAAAACCTCCTGATCAGAGGCCTTGCCGTTGGACGCGGATGTAGTTTATCGTCATACCCAGGACGCGGATGTAGTTTAACGTCATACCCGGGACGTGCATGTAGTTTATCGGTATACACGGGTCGCAGATGTAGTTTATCGTCATACCCAGGATGCAGATGTAGTTTATCGTCATACCCAGGATGCAGGTGTAGTTTATCGTCATACCCAGGATGCAGATGTAGTTTATCGTCATACCCGAGACGCGCATGTAGTTTATCGTCATACGGTCAGACGGTTTGTTTCTTTCAATCGTTTCTTTTTTGTCACTGAACTTTGTTTTTACCGCCTTTAAAGAGAAAACTTGAAAAGTGATTGATTTCCTTGTTTTTTTTAGAATTTATCAACCCTTTGTTGGATATTTGTATCGTAAGAATTATTATCATTTTTTTTGCGTGTGAATATTGTACCAAAACATTTTTTAAAAGAATAACAATGATTTTTTCCAAATACAAGTCCTACTATTTAACCCATAGCTAGGGAGATTTTTTTTACTAATTGTTTGCCCAATACAAGTCTCATGAGTCACTTAAGCTAGAGGATTACTGATTGAGACTGTTGCGCGTA
>CAHIKZ030000497.1:1117500-1155000 GCA_903632075.3 Acanthosepion pharaonis
GGTACATTTTTATTTAGAATAATGTTGCGTTAAAAAATATGGTTTCTGCTTGAAATATGTAAATTTTTTTTGACTTTTCCGAATTTTTTCCCCTGCTTATAAACATCAATTGTAGAAAGACAGAATGCAAAAGGGGGGACCTTAAATGCAAATTACAAATCGGAGATGCCAAATTCAAACAAGTACAAAAATGTAAATATCTGAAAAGTGTTTTAACAGAGGACGGATAGCCAAAATTGCCTTCCACAAGCTAAGCAGTGTATTAAGAAACAGAAAATAAATCTTCGTTAGAAACAAAGAAAAGAGTACAGAATTATTACATGATATCTCTCCTCCTACGTGGCAGTGTTGTAACCTAGAAAAGGTTACTGAATGATGAATAACCAAAACAGAGGTTGGAAATGAAATGCTAATCTTTATAACATCAACAAAATACAATACTCGCCAGCGACGTGAAGTAGGTAAACCACTTCTAGTCATGGACTACTTAGACAGCATATAACCCCCACTTACAATAGTGTCCAACGTATTTAAGACATACCCATTAGTGTTCATAGGTACGGTATATAACACAGTGAATACAGGACAATCTCGACTTGAAGCAACAGAAAAGTGGTTCTACAGTAAGATGCTGAGGATAACGTAGACCAGACATGTGATCAACGATGACGTTTTAGAGAAAATTATACTTAACATCAGGAGGGGACAGTTGAAATTTGTAGGACACATAATGAGGAAAGGTGGCTTGGAAAATCTGATACTCACAGGCAAGAGGGACATTGGAAAACAACGTATAACCTAATTAGTGCCCCTTTTACTCATAGACCCAGAAAGGAGACTTGATAATTAAGCACTTAAAATTACTCACTGGCAAGATGATACCACACACAATAATAATAATAATAATAATAATAATAATAATAATAAGTGTGGGTTAATATCTGCACTGGAAAATATGAAACTTTTACGGGAAGGAAATTGCAAGGAATATCATGTATGAACATCACCCATGCCGGTTACAGAGACATGTGCTGTAACAATTTTATGGGACTTTACAATACACACAGAACAATCAAATCTTATTGCCCAGGCATCGGGAACAAACTCCGTAGAAACGGAATGTGCTTTCTTATTGAAATGGCAGACTCTGCAGATTGTAATGTATTTTGAAGATCTTCAAAAACTATCAAAACACAAGGAACTTGAAGTGGAAATCTAAAAAAATGTGGCACATGAGGACATCAATAATTCCAGTTGTAGTTGGAGCCCTCGGATTGATTAGAAATATTTCTGATAGACTCAATGAAGAGATTCCTGGTAGAAATTTAAAAAAATGTAATCACAAGTACAGCTCACACATTACGAAGAGCTTTATGTATGCAAAATGTGCTTGATCTTAGATTTTTTTTTAATGATCAATGGAAAATGTCATGAAGCCATTTCTGACCTTAGGTCTCTGGTTGGGACCCAGAAGGAAATGCGAATATAACAGAAATCAAAGCAAATAATAATAATAATAATAATAACTAGAAATACTGCTCAAAATTTCATGGTTTTCCTACTTGAATTTTCTGATGAATCTAAATTCTTAAGTTAATGGTTGAATGAACTCCTTGCGGGTACGATGTCAACGGAAATTGCGATATTGCAACGTTAAACATTTGAACGACTTTAACAAAATATGGCAATAACAATCATAAATATGAATGCAAGTCATTATTTAAAGAAGTTTGACAAGTGTTTGCCCAGTTTTTCCATTTCACTGAAGCAGATGATAAACCCATGTTATCCCTTCCTCCATTTTCACGTTTCTTTCTTTCTTTCTTTCTTTCTTTCTTTAACCGAAACTATACAGCGTCTCTCCTATGTCATTTCCGTCTAATTTCGTAATCAAAACGGAATAATCCATTATTTATGAGGTACTGGCAGGGTGGAAATGCAATGCCAAGAAAATGTGAAATAATAATAATAATAATAATAATAATAATAAACAAGATTTACATCTTAATATCAACAACAACATTAAGGATCTAGACGAAAATGGTACATACTTCAGAACTAATGAAGTAGAATACAACATTCATTTATGAAGAAAAAGATCCAAAGACAATCTTATAGGAGACTGCGTTTGATATGAGAAAGGAAACTTAATTGGGCCAATAATATAAAGACTATCAACACCTTAGTCATATCAGCAGTAACATACAACTTCAACGTTATTAAATGGAAGTTGAATGACATTAAATGATTTGGCGACAAGACCAGAAAAATGCTTATCCAAATGAAGATGCAACTCATGAAATCAGATGTTGATAGACTGTATGTACCAAGAGCTTTAGAACGCCGAGGTCTAATCTAACTTGAACTAACTGTAAAAACTAGAACAATCGGATTGGAAACATATCTCACAAAAACTAATGATCCTCTCCTACAAATATTAAAACCCCAAGTCCACTTCACTAACAAAGAAGTTACAATCTTTAAGTTTAATATAACTGAAACCCTGAAACGAAGTGAATACCATCTACGCCAAACGAATAAAACAGAAATCAAAACAACTTGGCCAAATGAAATTGAAAAAAAAAAGAAAACAAAAACAAAAAAAACAAAAACAAAAAACAAACAAACAAAAAAACTGAGAGGACTAGGCGTTGAATGACAAACACCTAAAAAGAACGAAATAAGCAGATGTGGACCAACAGAAAACACATCAGTAGCTGAGGAGCACCGGGTTGAAAGCTGAGGCAGAAGGCCTAATTATTTCACCTCGGGACCAAAGCCTCGCAACCAGATCCTATCAGTGTCACACAATCAAGGATGGAACTAACCCTACATGCAGGATCTGCGGAAAATATGATGAAACTGTCGACCATATTATCTCAGGATGTCCGGAACTAGCAAAAAATGAATATACCCACAGACATAACAAGGTAGCGACATATGTGCACTGGAAGATAAGCAATAAGCACAAAATCGAAACCACTGAGAGATGGTATGAGCAACAACCAGACACAGTTACTCAAAATAACGATGTAACTATTCTCTGAGAGATGCCAAGGAAATAGAGCCAACAAACCTGTTATTATCATATGAGACAAGAAATTCGGGAAGTGTATGCTTATTGACATAGCAGTATCATCTGAGAGAAACACCTCCATGAAAGTTATCGAGAAATTGTCCAAATACAAGAACCTGGAAATCTAGATTAACAGGATGTGGGGAATGAAGACTGAGACTGTAGTTATCGGAGCACTGGGCCTCGTGAGAAAAGGAATGGACAATTTTACTAACAGTGTCCCAGGTAACATCAACATGCAAGTTGCCTAGAAGTTCGCCCTACTAGGAACATCGCATATACCAAGAAAAGTGCTATCAATTAAATGACAATTCTCCTATAGGTACTAAGGACCATAGTTTGGACCCGGCTCTACAAGATACAAAGCAGGGAATATAAGATACACAAATAATAATAATAATAATAATAATAATAATAGCGTGGATTGATTATCGTAAAGCCTTTGATAGTGTTCCACATTCTTGGATCCTTAAGACTTTGTAAATGTACAAAGTCTCCCTTGTGGTATTAAATTTCCTTAAGCACAGCATGGGAATGTGGAACACCAAACTATACCTTAGTCACACCGGGGGCACTGCCATATCCAACCGTCTGTCTCCCCTTCTGTTTTGTTTATCCTTAATCCCTCTTACACATGAACTGAACAACAGTAGCTATGGTTACAAAATAAATAAGAAAATATTCAATCACCTACTCTACATGGATGATCTCAAACTCTTTGCCAAAGACGACAATGAGTTGAAAGGTCTCAATATTTAAAATACTTCAGTGACGACATAGGTATGGACTTCGGGTTAGATAAATGTGCAAAAGTAACATTCAAGAAAGGTAGAATTACAGAAACACCCTTAATAGATTTAGATTTTTTCACAAAGATTAGGGAACTGGAGCATGATGAAGCTTATAAGTACCTAGGAATTAGCGAAGGAGATGGCATACAACAGCCCCAAATGGAGGAAAAATTAAGAAAAGAGTACTACGTGTACGTCTGGTAGTAAATACTGAGCAAAACTCAAAAAACAGAATATCAGCCATAAACACATTGGCTGTCCCTGTGGTTCAATACACCTTTAATGTCCTTAACTGGACCATAGCTGAAATTAAGCGAATGGATGCCAAAACAAGAAAGCTTCTCACTTGCCCACCGCATGCATCATCCTAAAGCTGATGTTGATCGTCTGTATGTGCCCAGATCCGAAGGAGGCAGAGGATTAGTTCAACTAGAATTGTCCTACAAAACTACAACAATTGGCCTCCAAAGATACTTGAAACTACAGAAGACTGGATGATGGTATGCGTCAAGGAACATGAAAGTCGTAATCGTCTTTACTCCGTAATAAAATAAGCCAACAAATTCAAAATGGAGTTTCAAATGGGCGTAGAGATGCAAGTACAGCACAATACACCGGCTGAAACTGCAAGATACTTGAAAAAGACAGCAAAGACGAATTCAACCGACCAGATACAGAAGCGATGGCAAGATAAACCGCTTCATGGCCAATACTCTGCTCGTACCAATCACGCTGACGTAGACAAAACATGTACCCATCAGTGGCTACGTAGTGCAGGGTTGAAAGCTGAAACTGAAGGTTTTATCCTTGCTGCACAGGACCAATGCTTGCTAACTAGGAATTATCAAGCACATATAATAAAATATTGTGTCGGCCTAGATTCTGTGATAAATATCCAGAAACGATTGATCATTTTGTATCAGGTTGCACGATTTTGGCACCCACTGAATATAAAACCCGGCATGACAGAGTGGGCCAATATCTGCACTGGAAAATCTGCAACTTCTACGGGAAGGAAACTGAAAGAAATTGGTATGAACACCACCCAGACCCGGTTACGGAGATAGGACCTGTTACAATTCTATGGGACTACACAATACACACTGACAGAACAATCAAGGCCAACCGCCCAGATATTGTTATTAAAGACCACAAACAAAAAAGTATCTCCTTATTGATATGGCAGTCCCTGCTGACTGCAATGTATCTTTGAAGATATTCAAAAAGCTGTCAAAATACAAGGACCTTGAAATAGAAATCTTGAAAATGTGGCATGTGGGAACATCAACAATCCCTGTTGTAGTTGGAGCCCTAGGATTGGTTGGAAAAGATTGCAGTAGACTAATTGAAGGGATCCCTGGAAGTCCATGCCTCAAAGAGATACAAAAAATTGTTTTGACAAGTACAGCCCACACTTTGCGAAGGGCTTTATCTATGTAATTTTTTTTTTTTTTTTGTCAGTAGAAAATGTTATGATGCCATTTCTAACCTTAGGTCCCTGAGCGGGACCAGGAAAGAAATGAGTAAACGCCAGAAATCAAAGAAGAAAATAATAATAATAATAATAATAATAATTTTAAACATAACTTTAAAAAGAGAGAAATATGTCCGAAATATTATTAAACATTGTTAAACATAGTATCTTTTCTCATTCCTTTATTAAATCCCGCTCTTCTCTAACTATTGAAACTATTGTAAGAGCTATATCTATCACTTTGTTTCTTACTACTACTACTACTACTACTAATACTAATACTACTACTACTAATACTACTACTAATAATAATAATAGTATTAAGAAGAAGAAGAAGAAGATGAAGAAGAAGAAGTGTAAAACAGCATAAAAGATACGCACCATTTACATTTAATATCACAGTATTATAGAATAAGGCAGGGTACAAGTACTGACAACCTACAGCGTGTGAGTAAACATTAGCGTACCATATAACGTCAATTTCGCATATAAGATTCAGGAGGATATTTTTACCAGTTATTTGGGGGAAAATTCCCCCCCCCAACATATTAGGGTCGTATGTGCGCCACATGTACTGCATCCCTATCAACATTGGGTGTGTCCAAAACAAGATGGTCTAACGAATCCAATCTCTCTTCAGAATTGTTTTAAAGTCAGAATTGTGTTTTTCCTAGAACAGTGATTCTCAAACGCCATGCTGCGGCACACTAGTGTGCCACCCGATCGTCTTCAGTGTGCCGCGAAATATTGGCATGGTATATATGTATGTGTGGTATTAGTAATGGTAGAGTGTTAGTATTTGAATAAATGAATACGTATTAAACTTCGTACATTTAATCACCCCCCCCAAAAAAAAACAGGCTCAGGTTTCACACTAAATAAGCTGCACAAATAGTTGAATAGAAACATTGAAATAAAGTAAGTTCATATTTGTGGGCGTATTTTTTTAAAGTCTATGGTTTTATTTCATAATATTTAAATGTATGTTCTTTAAAAATTTTGCTAAGTGTGCCATGATATTTTCATTTGTTTCTAGGTGTGCTGTTGCTTAGGAAGTTTGAGAAAAACTGCCCTAGATGAATCCAGTCCGTGCTATACATCCCATAACTGGATGGAGAAAAATGACGAATATCTTTCCCAGGTGCGTTTGCGAGAAAGTGTCTAGGCCGGAACTCGGTTCACCGACTGCCACGATCCCGAACCGGTAGCCGCTACAATACCAGCACATCCATCCAGGCTATTCGTACGTTAAGCTAAGACTGAAAGTGCATGTTTCAAAATTCCCAGTGTCCTTTATTCTGTAAACATGCTGACAGATTTTTACAAACGCCTAAGATAAGGCACGTGGAAAAAATTATTTCACATTTGATTACCGTCTTTTTTTTTGTCTGCGGCTTGTGTTTCGTAGAGAGATAACAGATTTGCTTTTGAAGAGCAGGCATTATGTAACGTGTGTGTGTGTGTGTGTGTGTGTGTGTTCTTGATCTTTTAATGTTATTACTATAGTTTCGCCAGCCCACATGCTCCTACTAAGACATACCCTAATGGCGCGAAACGATTGATGTATGTTCCCGCGCGCGCGAAAACGGTATAATAAATTCGCGCTCAGTTGAAGAAGCAAGCGCATCTTTTCATTTTTCTGTGCATCAGAAAAATAAGCGGGAATGCGAAATTGTTGACGGGAATGATTGATAGGGATACCATCTCTTTTCTTCGCACCAGTTCAGCTGTTGTTTTTTACCTATTGTCTTTGCAATAATTTCGCTGGTGTCGATTTGCGTTCAAGTAAGTACGTTAGCCATTTCGTAGCCTTACATATCACAAGAAAAAAAAACAAGTAAATAATTTCGAGATATACATTTTAGGGATTCATCGTTTGCTTAATAAAAGAAAAAAACTGAAGGAAGAAAATTGGTTTTACCAAATAAAATCCCCAATCTTTATAATTGGCAATATGGTAGTTGCGCATATATACATGATGCTTAGTTTAAAAAAAAAAAAAGGTAAATTCAGAAAGACGTAGAACAACAGTTGAAAACTGGTGACGACTGATATGACTGAAAAATTCATATGTCGTCAAACCTCCCGTTGGACGTTCTTCTTTGAAAAGTACGATAACTTGACGCTCAAAATCAGTGAGTTTGTTAGCCATACGATCTCTGCAATGACGAATTACAAAATCAAGCAATTAATTAATAATAATAAAAAAACAATCAGTGCGAAGGTCGAATGATTATTCAAGGTCATGAATATTCAAGAAATTATTCAAGAATATTCAAGGTCAATTATTCCTGGAAGATAAAGATAATAAATTTGCCTCTTTTTTCTTTTTCTTTTTACTGGACACGCTGTATTTTATTCCGGTACAAAGCTGTAACATAATGGGTCTCGTCTGTGATTAGGACTCTGACATAGAAGTTGAGTATAAATGATTTTATCTGAGTGTGATGCTTCTGGTGTTTTTATGACCAAATAGTCAAATAAAATTTATGAAGTAAGATCATTGAAGTGCCCACCTACAGTTTAGTTTGGCCGAGTGTCTCCGCTCATAACATCTAAGCAAGTTGTCTCAAATTGATCCATCATAGCTGTTTTGAATTTATCCAGATTTTCGACGTCAGCATTTTACATAAGTGCATCTGGGAACGTCACTGCTTGCCGGGCCCTGTCCTTTCGTCATGTAGATTTTTTTATATACTAATGTTCAATACAGTTTCGCTCACAGTCTTATATAAACACAGATAGAAATGAAACTAAATCTGATGCCCCTTGTTAGAGGATACAGACACTCTTTCGAGAGAGACCGCAAGTTAGAATCGGCGAGTTTCGAACCGCGCATCGGGATGTATGAATGGATACAAACTTGTAGCAGTAGAGGTTGTCCCAGTACCCATTCCCTGACAGTTCAGGTGAACCCTTCAATAAACAACTAGATATATACGGGAAAAAGATTCTTTTTTTTTTTTTTTTTTTAAATTTCTTGCCGCGGGGCTATCTCCCCTTTCGTTTCATTGTGATTGTACTACGGGCTTTTCTAACTTTTAGTGAACACCGACGCGGATTGGAATCGAAACACAACAAAGGGGTGATGTGTCCAGTCAGTAAAGAGGAACTTATTAATGTCGCTAGTGGTAAGAAAACTCATTGAGTGAGTGAATAATCTATTAGAAACCGCTAGCTAGCTATCGCACAGATTTAGTTTTTGAAGAGTTAGCAAACTCTCAGGTTTATGTAGGCATTTGAGACAGAAATTGCGAAGGAGAAACAGATGAATGCCTTCTTGTGGCACATGAGTTAGTATAAGTATTTTATCATTCCAAGGCATGCACCTTTATAGAGTAATGTGATATATTATAAAAGAAATGGTATCTCAATTTTTGGTAATTAATAAATCCATCTTCAAACTCTTGACTGCGTTGGGACCTTTATTTAGAATGATTAATATTAACAGACAGTGTTTAAGCACGGGTTATAAATCATAATCTGTAAATTTATGGGAAAGTAATCTTCTTTTATGTGTGTTCAGAATGTGGGCGATCATGACTCTCCACAATATCCGGTCCTTTGTAGCACTTAGTATATTTTTGTCTT
Organism: Acanthosepion pharaonis; assembly: GCA_903632075.3. Lineage (NCBI taxonomy): Eukaryota > Metazoa > Mollusca > Cephalopoda > Sepiida > Sepiidae > Acanthosepion > Acanthosepion pharaonis. The sequence continues at coordinate 1,126,433 of CAHIKZ030000497.1, forward strand.
TTTTGCTATCGCTCTTCTCCTCATTGCTGCTCTGCCATCCATTGACACAAGCTCGCTAGGTATGTTATGCGATAATTTCCTATGTCCCTATTTCCTTCAATATGTCACGTGAGTATCAAATTTTCCAAGCCCTCTTTCCTCATTATGTGCCCGAGAAATTTCAACTTTCTCTTTCTGATGTGAAGTATAAATGCGCTTTTTGTTTCTATTTTCCTTGAAACTTTGTGATTACTCATATATTCGGTCCATTGTATTCTCAGGATCCTTCTGTAGAGCATATTTGCGCCCTTTCATTTTCTGTGTTGGCGTATGAAATATTTTCTGTTTACCAAAGCAGTATACTTTCGATGGAAGACAGACTCTTCCCCATCCGTGATGACATTGCCCAGCATTCATTACCATATAGGAGGAATGATATTATATAACAGTTCAGTACTCTTTTCTTTGTTTCTCTTGCTTCAAGTCACTTCTTCATCTGTGAGTAGATTGTCCAGCATTCACTGCCATATAGGAGGAATGATATTACATAACAGTTCAGTACTCTTTTCTTTGTTTCTGTTGCTTCAAGTCTCTTCTTCATCTGTGAGGAGATTGTCTAGCATTCACTGCCATATAGAAGGAATGATATTATATAACAGTTCAGTACTCTTTTCTTTGTTTCTGTTACTTCAAGTCTCTTCTTCATCTGTGAAGTGATTGTCCAGCATTCACTGCCATATAGGAGGACTGATATTACATAACAGTTCAGTACTCTTTTCTTTGTTTCTGTTACTTCAAGTCTCTTATTCATCAGTGGGGAGATTGTCCAGAATTCACTGCCATATAGGAGGAATGATATTATATAACAGTTCAGTACTCTTTGTCTCTAACGACATTTTTTCTGTTTCTTAATACTTTGCTTAGATTTTGGAAGTCATCTTTCGTTATCCGATTACATCTTCGAATTTCGTGTCGCACATTGTCGTCCTCTGTTAAAAGACTTTCTACGTATCCTAAAACTGGAATTGTGTAAACTGGAATAATATGCTGCGCCATCTTAATGCATGGTGGGGTGGGAGGAGCCTATTTGTCTACATTGATAAACATTTGCATTCGTTGTCCTGGCTTTGACTTGAACACCCTGTCGATGATAGGGAATACGCAACTGGCTTAGCCTCCACGCCTCTACCAATATACACATGTGCGTGTGTTTGTGTAGATTTTCAATAGAGTTCTATTTCCTTAGAGAGCCTATAAAAGGAATGCGTTAGTCACAGATTTCGCACCTGTGTCTTCTATGAAACATATTAAGTACCTGTCACATCAAAAAAACTTACAGCATAACTGTTCCTGACGCTACATTTGTTAGTATAAAAGGGTCCACAGCGGCAATAGGCATGACTCATAAAAGGAGAAACGGAAGAGTTGCTTTTCTTGTTATTTACATTATCGTTAGGAGATAAGGAAACTGCACATAGAATCGTTTGTGCTAGGGGTAGGTTTGCCCAAGAAACGCAGAATTCTAGAAAACCAAACCATTAACCTCAGAACTTGTGTCATGTCCGTAAATAGATTCGTCTGATCGAGACCTGTATATGAATGTCATGCATGGTACCAAACCCGTTCAGAAATATCTAAACTGTTCCCTTCCAACACACATGACACAAACACTACGTCCAAGCATGAAACAGATTGTCATCAAAATTTGGGACACAGATTTATATTTTGATTACATTCGATAGCGTCACTCTCAAGAATTTTCCATCTAAGTTACCTTCTCTTTTAATAAGTATGGCATTCTTCAGATCAATGTTGTGGTTGAATTTACCTCTGACAATAACTTAATCTATTCTGTCTGTCCAAGACTATCCAAGAGGAGAATTAACGTTATTTTGGTCTTTCAATTCAAATAAAGTCCCTACCAGCTTCTTAATGATAGCCACCCTCCCAAAAAAAAGCCAAAATTTCTATCTTATACTCTACCCTTCAGTCTTACCTCATCAATTTTAAAGCTAGTTTATAAAAATAAAAGAACTCATTTTTGCAGTTAGGGCCATGATTAATATTTTAAGTATTTTGAAAATGAAAGGTTTGTCTTTTAACTTTTTCAGATCTGGGATTTCGCTACTGGTTGTAAAATCAAAGACATACCACAGAATCCTCTCGAACCATGTCTTGTAAGTATTTTCAAAATAACCAGTTAAAAGTTTAACATTTTTTTCCGTCACAAAGGTTCACAATTATTAAATAACAACAAAAAACCACATACACAAATCTTGCCATTATTTTAGTTCCAAGAAATAAGACTCAAGATAAACCTTTCGAAAACAGAAACTATGATCTGGAATTGGAATGAAAGCAGTTATGACACCTACCCCGAATCCATCATAAAAATTCAGGATGTGGAATTAGTAAATACTAAACACTTCAGATACCTCGGAGTATGGATCAGCTATAATGAATTAAGTATAGAAGAAAAAGAAATTGAACATAGAATAGGTTGTGGCAGAGGTAGATTCGTTCAAAACTGCGGATTACTACAAAACCAAAACATCAACCTGAAAACTCGAGTCATGTTCTTAAACAGCCTCGTCAGATCGAAACTTACATATGGATGTCATTCATGGCACCAAACTCCTTCAGAAATATCTAAACTGTTAGCTGTATACAAAACTCTTTCTCAGATCAATGATTAGACATCATTTTCAGCGAATGAATGTCGTAGGTCTCAGAGTGGACCATCCTTCTTCGATCTGGCGCTACAGAATCGTAAACAAAGAACTGTACTAAATAACAGAAACCGCCTCACTTGAGGTCTTTCAGCAGCATCAAAAAAGTTAAAAAAAATGGTTAGCAGATGTAACTCGAAGAGAAAATAACGGTATCTGGACATTTTCAATTTAAGCGCAGTAGTAGACTTTCGTTGAATTCTCATCAGTTTACAGTTGTAAATTCTATGCTAACTTCTAGCTTGTGGAACTCCTTTCCGACTTCATGTTTTCTAACCAACTTTAATCTTCAAAAATGTGCATGCATTGTCAATCGCTATTCCAGCTGATTACAATTTTCTCTTCCCTCTCATTAGTAATATTTCTCTTCCTAATACTTCCACACCCAGTAACCTCTTGAGTCTTAGTGGCTTGGGGCGAAACCGATTAAAAAAAAACATCAAAATATGAACGTTCCACACTATTTCAAACAAAAAAAGGTTAGAAAAGAAATCCAAATCAATACCAGAAAGAGTTATAACAGTTAGTGGACTTGAGAAACCTATTTTCCTGGAAAAAATATTTTAATAGAAAAACCGTTATAAGTTTAAACAGACACTAGCAACATTCGCCCGATTAATAAATGTCGAATGTTTCCTTATAAGAATACGGCTAATATTATCACTACTGTTATCTGTGCGGCTATATAATTCGTTGTAATCGTCCTCAACTTCTTACTGCGACGATTTTCAGTTATCTCGTATCGCTACAATCAAGTCACCTTTTGATAGCTAGTTTCTATGTCCTGTTTGTTTAACTGATAGTCTAACAGTTTAAAAATGGCTCGGGATGAGATGGTTACACCCTTGTACAAATTAAGTGAAACAAAACGAATACTTCCGTTATTATTTACTTTTTCTTCGTATTTTTTCAATAAAACATGACCCAGTGCACAAGTTAGTGCTTCGTATGTCCATTCCCCGAAGTCGTTCCTTGCAGATTGACCACAGATTCACGATTAGATTTAAACCAGGAGAATCTCAGGCCTAGTCTAGTACTTTGATTTGCTCACTGGTAAGACATGCCAGTATGTTCTTGCAGCATTTCGTACTCTTCGCAGAACTATGGCTGTAAGACTACTACTCGACAATCGAGACAATAGTGTCTGGGCGTGATAAAAATCTGATGCAATTATGGATGACGCAATATTTTTCAAGGCCAATCAAGTTTCATCATCCACCCCAAAAATAGATTCAGATTACAGCACACCGCTGTAAATGACTTAATCTGAAGAAAAAATAGAAATCGATTACACCCTGTCACTCCAGTGGATCTAAAACTGACCGAATGCTGAAAGAAAGGAAATTAAAGCGGTTGTTTCAATTAGTTTGCACAAGGGTGTAGTTATCTGTCCTTTGAAACAGGAAAGGCCATTCCTTGCATCGGTGTTTCGGCTGATTATTCACAGAAACTGATGGATCCATCAATTATCATGTATTGCTCCTTGTTGCTGGGTTTGGATCACTGCAAACCTTTACCCCGCTAACAATAAAAAAAGAGCAATAAAAAAACAAAAAAACAAACAAACACTTTCTGGTGTCCGGTCGTCGGATCCAATAAGGTAATTTAATTTATTGTCCTTCTTACCCTAAAAAATTTCCAACGTATTTTCCTTACACATATTTTCATTCCAACGTGAAGAAACCGGACCTAACATGTCGGCGAAACGCGTCTTTTAAAATCTTTTCCACCATGACCTCAGTACGAGAATCAGCAACCATTTGACCTTGGCACCCGATAAAGATTTTTATTGCCTCTTGTCTTTTTTCCCATACAGGCCTGTCTCTCAGTCCGATCAGATTCCATTTTGTTTTGTTAGTTTGTTAAAAAAAGTGTATATATGAGAATACACAATGAAGAGGGTTAAATAATAATAATAATAATATTCTTTCAACGTCGGGGTGATGTCTGGCATGGTGGGCCTTAAGAGTGCGGTCTGTTTGGGAGCTGAAGTTCCGTAAGATCTTGATTTGGTCGTTATGTCATTTCAACATCCAAACAGATCGTATCCTTGACGTTACCAAATCAGAAATCAACCCGACGTTGAAAAAAGAAAAGAAAGTGGCACCTCGTTGATAGGGCTGTTCCTGGTCAAAGAAATTGGAAAAGCGTAACAATTACCCTAATCGCCGGATGGTAGTTGCCAGAATGTGGGACGTTCAGGCCACTATTTTCCAAGTTAGCATTTAGGCGTTGGGGCCTATGTCACCGAACCAAAAGACCTACATTGATAGGAATAAAGTCTCGTAACCTATCGATTCAGAAGTCTGCGTTTCTCTAGATCTAAACCCCTATTTTTAATTAGAAATGTGGAAATTGTGTTTCCATTTTCACTTTAAATGCAAATGACATTCAGTTTCATAACAGAGCTGAAAATCATTTAGCTGGCTCAACAGCCTCAAATATTGCTTTGAACCAGCAGAGGGCTACGCAAGATGGACATGCTACAGAAGGTACCACTCAAAATTATAAAAGAGTTAGCGGCAGTCCGTTGCAGTTTCGTAGCTGGATGTTTCTGCATGTCTCTTTCCACATGTGCCGCAGAGGAAGGTCATGAAATCAAGTATGCGGGTCAATTGCTGGCAGGTTTAAGTCCACCTTAAACAAATTCACACTATCGGTACTTTTGTCTACTCTGATTTTCTTTCACCTCCAACCAATTTTTGGCAAAGTCAAACGGAGATAGGAAATGGATGATGGGAGTAGGTCTTGGTGAAACTGGAAGCTTCCAGTCTTGAACCTGCACGTTGGCTGCGAATTTAGTCATCAACATCATCAAAGAGGAAAAGAGATCATCAAAAAAGAAATTAAATTCTTGGATACCAGATAAAAATGACGACTGGCGAGATCACTGTGTTGGGTTGATTGCTGATGTAATGTTTCAGTAAGATATTTCATTTGACATTTAATTTGAGTATCTACAAAAAAAAATGACAAGTTTTTTTTCTTTTTACTATATAAATGATTAAGTCGTTTTTTGTAACCTAATTCCAAAGAATGCATTGCCTAAAATAAAACATGAAAAAACAGCTCTTATCTTAAATAGTTTATCATTCTTCAAGACAGAAGTACTTTAACACGTACTAAATATACGCATCCAAAGCTTTTGATACGGGAGAAAGTAGTTTAATGCGCTTAACAACATCTGTTTGAGTGCCTACCGTAGAGATACGCATAAATCATTGATAATGAGTTTCATCCTCATTAGGCGCTCGATGAATATAGCCTTGTATGATGTCAGGTAGAGTCTACCAAATATCCAACAGCATCTGTTTATCTGCAAGTATATTTTTAGGATATTAAACAAAATCCATAGGCAGGTCGTTATTATTTCACTAGTTACAAACGCCCAAACGGCATCTGTTTGTCCCTTATAGCAATAGATATAGAAGTACTGGCAAAGGTGTTAATAATGAACTGCAAATGTAATAACTAATCTCTATTTTAATTCTTACTGTCACTGATGCATATCACTGAGCAGACAAAAGGCAAAATAATCGACATGAGCTCAGGGAGAAATGGATTTATGCCTTACCTAATGCATTAGTCCAAAAGTTACACAAACAGAATTTGAACTTTGATTCTTTTTTTCCCGAATTCTTAAATATTTCGTCTCTTCTTTCTTACTTGACGCTATAAATTCTTTAGTAGAAAAACTTTTATGTATTTACGTATAAGGAACATTGAAAAGCTTTCGGCACAACACTGGTTCTAAAATCTAACAAAATGGAGATATTTCAGATTGAGAGGGAGGGGTTGATGGACATTTTCAGATTGAGAGAGGGAGGGCGAGGGACATTTTTTAGATTGAGAGAGAGAGGGAGGAAGAGGGAGAGGGAGATCGAGGGACATTTTCTGATTGAGAGAGAGAGAGAGATCGAGGGACATTTTCTGATTGAGATGGAGAGAAAGAGATCGAGGGACATTTTCTGATTGAGAGAGAGAGAGAGAGAGGGACATTTTCTGATTGAGAGAGAGAGAGAGTAGGACATTTTCTGATTGAGAGAGAGAGAGAGAGAGAGAGAGAGAGAGCGAGAGACATTTTCATATTGAGAGGGAGAAGGCAAAGGACATTTTCAGATTGAGAGAGAGAAAGAGAGCGAAGGACATTTTCAGGTTGAGAGGGAGAAAGAGAGCGAAGGACATTTTCAGATTGAGATGGAGAGGGCAAGGGACATTTTCAGATTGAGAAGGAGAGGGCAAAGGACATTTTCAGATTGAGAAGGAGAGGGCAAAGGACATTTTCAGGTTGAGAGGGAGAGGACGATGGACATTTTCAGATTGAGAGAAAGAGAGAGAATCAAGGGTGTGATTGATAGATTGATTTGTTTTTATGGTTTAACAAACCTTTTCAAAAAGTTTTAATGATAGAATTTTTTTTGAATTGCAAGATATTTCTTGAGATAACAATGTTTTACTGTTACAAGTCATACTAATTAACCCATAGCGAGAGGAGAATAGATGGATTCATACCTTTCCCAAGGTTATTTGCGCGTAAGTAAATTTAAAGAACCCGACTGGGATTGGAACTCATCTCTCCGACTTCCAATTCCGAGCCGTTATTCATTACACCACCCGCACACGCAAGCTTACAGAAAATGGTATTCTTAAACGGTCACGCAACTAGGTACTGACCAAGCTCGACGTTGCTTAACTTCAACTTAAAAAAGGATAATTTAAGAAGAATAGTCATTGAAAGTCACTGCTACAAACACACATAAAGAGAGAGTTAAAATTAGGAAAGATAGCTTGGAGATTTTAACACGCTAAACGTAAGAGGGAAGAAAGGCGAAATTAGTTGGAAATGATGTATTACATAAGTTTGTTAGCTGAATGATTAAAAAGTTATATGTTTTGCCTCGACAGAGGCGGCCATTTTGGATTATGGAATCGCGAACATTTAGTTTATTAGGGACTTTGGAGACTTTATGGATTTTGAATCAGTAGATCATAGAGTAGCATCCCTGAAAAAAATCAGCTTTCTATAGTTTTTTTTCCATGTCCATCTGTAATGCTCCTGGTCTATATGGCTAACATTACCATTGTCATTACCATTATTATATTCTTAAAGGATAAGCCGAAGAATTAGGCGTCAGGTACCTATATTCACGACGTTAAATCTTAACAAAATAAAATATTAAAATTAGACCATGTTTTCTGGGTTCTTTTTTTAATAAAATGAGCCATCTTATTGAGAGATATATGTTACTAGAATTATGCGCGAAATTTCTAAATCAACTGAGGACTGCAATGTGGATTGAAAAGCAGACGCTGATGCAAAGCTTTACAAGGCGCTATTTGGGTAATGTGTCTCAAAACTGATTGCAAAATAATGAAGACACATACGTCTGGCTTCTCTGAATCAACACACACACACATATATTTATATATTATATGTATAAGAGGCTGTTAAAAATGACGTTATCAGAACCAATCCCTCAGAGCAATTAAGTGTCGGTATCTATTAGGAGGCGATACCCGAAAAAGTGTGTTCAGTAATTTGATGCAATGGTTTGGCTCTTTTCATCAAGAGAGATAAAAAAAAAAATGACAAGTCTGTGTGTCTTGCTTTGAAAGGAAACATTTCGCTACCCGATGAGCGTGTGGATTCCCAATTAAATGAATAGAAGGATGGTCTTTTGGAAAATGGAGGAACCTGCCATTGAACGGAAAGCATTGAAAGTGACGTCGATATCGAGACAATCAGCTCGGATCGACAATCGGTTGGTTGGTTGATTTTGTTTAGCGGCATAATGCCGAAATCTAAATATTTTGAACTTTTTTATGGCTTCAACTAAATATATTTTGAACGTTATTGTATGCCTTCAACTACAGATAAAATTGTATTGTTGTTCATTCTGCTATGAAACTGTACTGTTGGTAATAAAATGTATTATAAGTCATTTTCTATTAAAATATATTGTTGCAAATTTTACTAACATTGATATTGTTGGCATTTTTATTATATAAAAATGTATTGCTTGTATCTTTATTATATAAACATATTTTTTATACTTTCTGTTGTGGACCCAGAAGAGGCCCGAAAGAAAACTCGAACTCAGCAATTCAGTGAAAACGTATTATTAACAAAAAGAACGAATACAGAAATGTTGTACGTCCGTCTGACGGCAAAGTACAGTAGTCAGCTCGTCTTCTATCTACAGTCCTCTTACGAGGCATAATATAGTCATAAGACGAGTCTATTTTGTCCATGAAGGTAGGTCCCCATAACACTTTTATAATTTTGTTTTTGTTTGGGGGTTCACCATTTGTCCATAGCTGGGACCCTAACAGGTGCTACCACTCCGGGTCAGAGTGGACCTGGGAAAAACACAATTGTTTATGCACGAAATCAATTTGAAAACACGATTAAGAGGCATTAATGAAAGGGGGACAACTCATATCGAATTATACTTATTATTATAAAACAAGGTTGTTTGTTTGTGTGTGGGCGTGTGTGTGTTCGTTTATATATGGGATCGGATTTCCGACATTTTTCAACCGATTTCAACAAAACTTCACTTTTTTTTGGCAGGTAGTGTTTCTTACCGTCTTGCACATTTTTTTCTTTATTTTTACATTCAGAATGCTTTAAAAATTCCATTTACAAGACAATTGTTTATAATAAAATTCTATTCAATCGGTAGACTCATGACGATTGAAAACAAAGTTTTTGTTTGAGTTTGACCAATTCATAGAAAAAAAAAAAACAAACTAATTAAGACATGCGTGTCCGTCAGCCTTAAACAATAATCTTTGTCAATTTTATTTTTCAGTCTTTATAATGGTCGATACTTGATCTATCTCTTACTGTTACATCTCCGGGCAACTGCTAGTAATGAATATAAATATAATAGAATTAATAAATTTCATAGATATTTCTGTATCTATAATCAAGAAGAGATAAAAAGAAGCAGAGAGAGAGAGAGACAGAGACAGAGACAGAGAGAGCACAAAAGAATGAGAAAAAGAACCTTACGGGAAAAACCTTAAAACAGAAAGTTCATTTGAGCCATAGTTCAAGAATTATGACTTGTTGAAATTTCCTTGGTTTTTCGTGTCATTGACATGGTTTGCCGGATTCAGTACTTGGTAATTTTACATTCAGATACCTTCTCAGAATGCAAAGTTACGAATTACTGAATTCAGCAAACCATGCAAAAGTCCTAGAAAGTTTCAAAAGTTCGTAACTCTTAAACCACAGCTCAAATGAATATTCAAACTTTTCATTGCGTTGGTTTTCGCGGATATCGCATATTAAAATTAAATCAGAATCTGAGATGGTTATCATGGAAGCTTTAAAACAGTCGGGATTAGTTGATATGGAATCGCTTTCGGAACTATCTCCAGACTTCTTGCTTCACAGTCAACTTTCAAAAAGTTTAAATGCAATGCCAATCGTTATCTTCTGTCTTCTTAATTATACGATCTTTTAGAGTCCTCTTTTCTTAATAGTAGTTCTTCTCATATTCTCTAACACTCAGGTTCGAACGAACTATATTCCTGGCTCCCATAAGTTCAAACCTTCATGGCAAGGGCACGTCATCACTGGGAACTAAGTCCCACATCTTTCCGTTAAACACTTGTTCTGTGGAACTGATTCCCAAGAGGAGATTTCCCCCAATAACTACAATCTTAACCTGCTCAAGGCTAGAGTTAACTGTTATCTTCCCCTCCTATACGCACGAATTGCCGCCTAACGTTACCTTCTACCTTGAGTGGTCCCCGTGCCTTGTATAGAACCTTACTGTAAAAAAAACAAAAAAAAAAAAAACAGCAACAAAATACTTGCATCCTTATGGCTTTATTGCCTTGCTTGTAGTGAAATGATTAAAAAAAATTCTAATTAATGGATGTTATTTTTAATCCGACATATTGTTTATATTTCAAATGTTACTTTTATTGGATGCACAAAATTAAGTAGACGCTCCGTTTATTTAAAACAATAGCTGTTTCGTCTACCACCCTGAGTACTTGTGTAAACGACGGGGAAAACTCGGTGCATCTATCTATCTATCTATCTATCTAATTAAAATAAACGTTATTTTTAGTGGGCACACGTGTTTGAGTTGAAATATCTGCTTTTTTAAAAATTTGCATAAACAGTTAAATTAATAACAACTGGCCTAGATTGAGAAGTCCTGCTAAAGAAAAAAATTACCTCCGACTGTATTAATAGAACTGATCAATTTCATTTTGCAAATCAAAATAATGTTTAAATATAAAACTAATAAAACTGAAGCCATGATGACCACAGAATTATCGACACACACACACACACACACACACACACACACACACATATATATATATATATATATATATATATATATATATATATATATATATATATCCACGTAAAATGAGAACAAATGTAGTATATTTCCACTAGATTAATTCCATAATTTACCATTCCATCAGATTATTTCCATAATTTACCATTCCATCAGATTATTTCCATAATTTACCATTTCATTAGATTATTTTCATTATTTACCATTTCATTAGATTATTTCCATAATTTACCATTCCACCAGATTAATTCCATAATTCACCATTCCATCAAATTATTTCCATAATTTACCATTTCATTAGATTGTTTCTGTTATTTACCATTCCATGAGATTCTTGCATAATTTTACACTCACCCTCAGCGTTCCTGTCGATGTATAATTATAACATAAGTCTTTAGGCTCCCTACTTTCGGCCTTGTGCTATCCTTCAGTCAGTGATATTCCATGCGTGATACACGCTTAGGCGATCATGTATCTTTCGATACATGACTGACGAGGCAAAGTTTTTCCTGCTATTTACCCATAGATGTTTTTTTTTTGTGAACAAAAAAAACTTGGAGAGTTGAATTACTAAAGGGAATTAAGTGAAATTGACATATCCAAAGTATGGCACATGGAATTAGAACAATCTACCCACGTGTACTAAATAAAGGGTTCGGTCGAAATTCCAAGAAACATCATCTGAAGATGGCCGGAAAGTACTACGGTTGAAACGTCGTGAATATGGCAATAAAGATGACAACAGTGCGAACAATGTAATTAGTGTAAAAAGCATTTTTGTTTGTATTTTCGTACCCCTCTCTACATCTTTCTTCTCGCTTTCCTTTACTACTTTCTGGAGGAGTTCAAGACTCTCCTTTTTCTGTTTTCTATCAGTGACGTCATCTGCATATTTAATGATTGTAAGATTATGACCACCAACGAAAAGCTAAACAAAAAATATGAGTCGTCCTAATATATTAAATAAAAGGATTAAAAAGAAAACACATAAAAACAAGTTCCTATTTAAAAAATATCCTTCCCAGATCACAAGAGTGCCAACCATTTTTCTATGAATATGGGCTGTACCATTCTCTTTCCTGTAGTCATTAAAAAATTCCAAGTTTATGCCCGATGAGTGGCTTGCGTATATCTTCGTGTGGTAAAGAATATGGAGGCACGGTGGAATAATGGATAGCGGCTCGGATTGAGGAATCGGAGAGCCGAGTTCGAATTTCAGTCGAATCCATTAATTATGTGCTAATACCATTCTTCTCCCCCCGCCCCATCTATGAGTAAATAGCAGGAAAAAAATTTCCTCGTCAGTCATGTTTCGAAAGATACATGACGCCTATGCGTGTATCACGCATGGAATATAACTGACTGAAAGATAGCACAAAGCCAAAAGTAGGGAGCATCCAGTGAAAATCGAACTGACTACTATGGTTTGATCCTGTCCTGATGCGGCATTCACCCTGGGCGGATTGAGCCGGCTTCTTCCTGTTGTGAGAAGAAAATTCTTGGGATAAATTACAGAAGTAGGGTACCCAGGCCTACTCGGCTAACGTTCTTGCTTGCCGCGGGGTTCCCACAGACGCAGAGACAGGAACGACCAGAAGCCGCCGGTTACCGATGCAGACGCTCCTTGGATTTTCACCAGAGCCTTTGTTAGCCGGCGTGTGTGTCAGACCTGTCCGCCTTGGGTGGCCCTACCAGGAACGAAGTTCCGGACGGCATAGATCTGACACTACCGTTTACACCCCTCCACCGACTGTGAGGTAAGGGTTTGGACTGTGAGGTAAGGGTTGGGCTTACAGGTGTTCCCAAGCGGTCCCCCATCTAAGTACTGACCTGCCTCTACGATGTTTAACTTCGGTGATCGAACGAGAACCGGTGTTTCAGCGTGATTTGACCGTAAGAGCTATGGTTTGATGAACACCTTAATATAAAAACACATTGTATCTCAACAACAATGCTTACTGAAAGGCTCAGGAGCTCAATATAAATACGCCTAAGATTGCGTAACTTCATAAAGCGTTATCTGGAATTTTAAAAAAATGAATGTTTTGTAAATTTGTTTAATAAATAAATGAGCAGTTTTCTGAATACACCATCTCTATATACGATTCCTTGTTTAATATTTTTATTTGTCAAATATATCTTCTGTCCGTTCGTTAATCTTACTCTCTCTCACAAAATTGCCTACCAGTTGTCAACAGTTGACTCTACTAAAATCGACCGTACAGTCATGCCGTTGTGGAAAAGGCCCCGATATCATATATTTCCAGCCGATGACTAAGAATAAGTGGCAGGTGACTTTAGTCTCATGGAGGCCGAGAGGGAAATAATTGATACGGTGTACTCGATCTAGAGGGATATTTACAAAATAAGTATACACAAACATACTTCGAGAAATAGATACAGACAAAGATACGAAGGCACTGTTACAACGGGAAACGAATAATTTGTGGTAGACTGAGATAAACAGTACGAAAAATTTTGACCAGTGCTCCTCCCACAATGTGATGAGATGTATATTTTTTAAAATTCGCTGTCCTGTGTCAGTTTTATAGCTGTTCAACAAGAAGAATCGTTGCTTCATTATTTACTACGAACTAGTGCACAAATATCTGACTACCCAATTTATTTTTTTCTTCTAATAAAAAAGAAAAAAAAAAAAAAATTAAGACACGTTCGGTAAGGTTTACCTGCCAAGCTAACCCCAAACCCTCCGTTGATAGACACTGTTTTTCTGACATCTGTACAATAAACAGACTCTTCGACCTTTCCCTTAATCATTTTACTAACATTTTCCCCCTTCTCAGTGTCGTCTAAAGACATAAGCACAATATCAGAGGCTCACCGATCCCAGGGCTCCATGCGGCCATATCGCTCACTAGAGAATAATTTTGTAGAGAGAATAATTTAACAGAAACGAAAACATTGGATATAAAGTGTAAGACGCATAAGAAAGTCTCAAAAACGAATTCATATAACAACACAATAAATTTTAAGTGTAGTGCCTATTGAAGGTTTCACATTGACGGAACGTCCTATATGTAAGAAGATAAAATATATGATCATTAGCAAGATGTACACACCTAGATGCGCGCTACGACATTTTAGAATCAATCAAATACAGCTATTTTAAGTTTCTGGAAATATATATGATGTGCTTTTATATATATATATATATATATATATATATATATATATATATATATATATATATATATATAAATGCAAATATGTAGAAAATAGGAAAGAACTCGTTAGGTAAATAATCCGAAGTTCTTTAGTATTTTCTTTTAAAAAACAATGCTCGATACAAAAGTAGAGCATAAATTTATAATTATTTTAAAATAAAAATATGATTCCTTCGGTACATAAGAGTTCCCATGTTTCAAAAACGAGAGCTGAAATTATTAGAATTAAATTGAATTAAAGCGTCAAGATCTGTTTGATCTACAAGCGAAATTTTTGGAATCCAAAAATTTCGCTTGAAGATGAAACAGAGCTTGATGCTTTAATGCAATTTAATTCTAATAATTATATTGAAGTTTTCAGCTCTTGTTTTGAAACATGAGAACTCCTATGTAGCGAAAGGAACCATATTAAAAAATAATTATAAAATATATATATATATATTAGAGTGTGCAGCTTATATTTTATATCATAAAGCAAACAATTTATACAAATATATATATATATATATATATATATATATATATATATATATATATATATATGTATGCATCATAAAGAAACAAAGTTCTCAATATTGAAAAATAGAACAACAATAATTAATAGATGAAAAATTCCTGAACACTTATGATTTGGACTTCAAGTTATGCAGATATACCGCGCTTTTTTTTCTTTGTTTTAGTTAATACCTGATGCTGACGAAACTTGAAATCTGGAAGATAAATAATTTCAACTCTATTAATCTTCCTCTTTTCTTTATATATATATATATATATATATATATATATATATATATATATATATATATATATATATATATAAGCACAACATATATATTTCCAGAAACTTAAATTTCTGTACATGTTTGATTCTAATATATATATATATATATATATATATATATATATATATATATATAGACTGAAAGTTATGGGTCACCCTGCATTTATTTAAATATCATCTTAAGCTGAGATATTTTTGTATTTTTAAGAAGAAGTTAAAATTTCAATAACTACCTTGTAATTGCTTTCTAATTTTTACTAAAATAAATATTTAACTATAAAGATATCATAAGACACCATTAAATTTTGTTTTCGTCAATAAAACCACAACCTGATTGCTTTACAAATTTTTGGCATTCTTCCCAACTGTTTATGAAAAATTGCAGATGACAGACCTTCCCAAGTATTCTTCATGCACTGAAAAAGCTCACTCTCACTGTCTGGGTGTTCTCTTCAAACTCTCCTATCCTGTTCATCCCAGATGAATCCAATGGGAGAGACGTCAGAAGATTGAGGCATCCAAGTCATAATTTCTAAATTTTGTTCCTTCTTTTAACTAGAGGTAATTTTGATATAATTTAGAAGACTATATTGCATGGTTGTCTTGGCGAAAGGTGAAATTTTCCCAATCATGTGTAAACCAGACGTTATAGCATGTCTTTGTAAAATCGAATATTATTGCTATGATGCATTTGATCTGAATTAAATCTCCAACCCTCTCTTCTCCCCCGCCCCACTATAACAGACCCACCACCATAGTTAATTACTGGAATCACACATTCATCATTCAGTTCTTCCCCTTGCTATCTTTTCACATACACTTTACCCTTACTACCAAAAAGTTTCAATTTCGATTCGTCTGTTCACAATATGCATTCTTCCAGGTTTTCAATGTCCAGTTCTTTTGACTTTTTGACCATAAGCATCTTTTCTACCTATTCACCTTCGGTAACGGGAATTTCTTGATGAATATAAATCTCCTGACCCACGCCCCACAATCTAAGTTGATTTTTTACAGTTGAAATCGACAACTGGTTGCAGTCAAGAGGAATAAAGTTCAGCTGTCAAGTCTGGAGCAGTTTTTCTATTTCTTTTGCTCTCAGTAATCAAAGGTTTTATCACTTTTGATGTTCCGGCTCTTTTTCTCTCAACATTAGCGCCAGTTTCTAACAGACTTTGTAACGAATATTGCACCCCGTGTCTCGAAATCTACAACTTCCCGGCCAGTTGTCTTTCAGAGTACCCTTCTTTGAATAAAATTTCAATTTGCATCCTCGCTTCAATGCTTAGCTGCTTTGGTCTTGCTCTTTTCTGCAAATTATTTCAAAATTAAAAAAAAAGAACACTCACCAATGAAAAAAATCTATGAAAATGCAGTCGTAATGGGACAATATTCTTTTCTTCAAACAGAGATAGCTATATATGTTTTGTTTAAAATATTAGTCAGATAGATATGAACAGACTGAAAAGATAGATCGATCGATCGATAGATAGATATAGACAAACTGAAATAGATATATATAAACAGAGTGAAATAGATAGATAGATAGATAGATATAGATAGATAGATAGATAGATAGATAGATAGATAGATAGATAGATGTGAACAGACTGCAATAGATAGATAGATAGATAGATAGATAGATAGATAGATAGATAGATATAAATATACTGAAATAAATAGATACATAGATAGATATGAACAGACTGAGATAGATAGATAGATAGATAGATAGATAGATAGATAGATAGATAGATATTACACCTGCTCTCAGAAGTCAGCCTAATTTCTCCAGATAACATTTGCACGAAACGGTTTGTACATTTTCTTTCTAATATCTTTTATCTTCTAATCATGCCTCAGCGCATTTCACAAGCGTGGAAACACTGCCTATTGTTCTACCCAGATCGAGTATTCATAGCTAAAAATCTTCTAAGCTTAGTAACTTTTACAATCTATATTCCGTTTATAGTAAGATTTCAGCCTACTGTGTCAGCTGACGTTGAAATTTAATACACTTTGGCAGGACATAACAGCGGAGGACCACTGTTTGTGTTGATAGCGTTAACCATAGAAAAAAATCTTATTCTGATATGTGATAATATCCCCAGTAACCAAATCCCATATGACTTGCGATGGGTATCAGTTTCTTTTTTCTTTGCTATTTACTTTTACGACGAAGGCGATTGTGACCCTCCACAGTTTCCTTTTCTTTATTATCTGTAAATTGCTATCTTCTTTCGGACGATAGTGAAGTGGCGTGCAATTGACTTCTCCACGGTTCTGAATTTAGAACTTTCCTTCTGCTAGACTACACGCCATGGCTATAGCGTCTAGTCTAACCTGCTGTTTAACTCATAGAGGATGTGGAAATGGATTCCTACCTTTGCCAAGAGCATTACATGCGTAAATAAACGTTGTAGGGGGAGCCATGGTTTTCAACACATCTCATCTATTCCTCTTTTCACCCGGATAACCGTTATTCTGCATGCGGCTTATTCGTATCTATGTAAAACAGCAAGCAAGTTTTAATAATTCTAAGCAAATAATTTTATTAGAGTACCTTTGTTTTATAGATAATGCAAAAGCATTTGATAAGCTAAGGCAGAAAGATGTATTTCAACTGCTAGTAATGGGAATGCTATTCCAGCAAGAGCATTCCAAGTTTTTACTTCCCCATTATAGGTATTAATTTAACCGCGATATAATACCCGGACGGGACAGAATAGCTGAAACGAAAGAATGAAAACGTGCATTGTTCTCGAAAAGATTTTATATACCGCTATATACATACGCGTCACTAATTTGTCCCACACAGAAAACTTATAACGTGTATATACAACAAGCAATGTGAAATGAGACAAAAGACACTGGGTCTTACTTGTAATAATTACCAGCGTGAAAACGGGCAGCTGGTGGGCTGGTGAAGTCCGTCCTTTCCGCAGCCGACGCAGCAAATGACATGCGACACTCTACGAACAGACGTCACTCACCGGCCGTCACGTGAAGCTCGTGATGCGTCTCAACCGACGGGATATAATCGACCTTTGCATCCTTGCACTAGGAAAACTAGATCTACTTATGATCGAAGTAAACCGCCTGCATACGGATATAAATATAAATTGAGTAAGTACGGGGTGGGGAGGCAAAATTTGCACTAAAAGCTTTACTTGTTTTTCTCATGAAGAAGTTCAACTAATTTTATGTGACATGGTGTATTTCATTATCATAACCTTGCATAATAATTACCCACATTGTTTTCAGATAATTGTGTAAACGACGAGTGTTGAGGAAAGCAAACGTCAAAGAGTGTGTGATATGATAAAGGCATATCTTCATCCACAGAAGACTTCAAGCGTAGTCAGGTGATCCCTTACATAATCACCAGGACTTTCCAAAATCATAAAAACCAAATGTATAAGAACGAATTTGTTGGCCTAATAATTGTAAATTTTTTTCTTACAGGCTTGCTTACGCAGTTAATTAACTTAAGCACCACCAAAAAAAATTTCAACAATTTGAATTTAACTTAAATCATTTTTGTTCTATTTAAAAGTGAAAATTTACCTTAAACACAAAGGCGGGTTTATGGAAAATGGCGCCCAACGCAAGACACCAATATTGCGAACTGCCAAAAACCTCGATCTATGAGATATTGATTGATTTGTTTTGCGGTTTATATGTCCCTTGTTGGTTATTCAAATCCGAAACATGTTTTAGACTTATAATAATTCTTTTTGTTGTGTGATAACAATAACTGTTCCAGATGCAAATCCTACTATTTAACCCATAGCTGGGGAGAGAAGTGGTGGATTCATACCTTTCCCAAGGGTATTTGCTCATAAGTGAATGTAACGAAGCCGCTTGGAATTCGATCCCGGCTCTCTGAGTTCTCATACTGAGCCGTTAACCATTGCACCAACCGTCTGCGAAATGAGCAAATGTAATAAAGGGTGTTCCAATAAATTGGATCGATTTTACATGTGAATTATGTTTAAGCGTCTAAGGATTTTTTTCTTTTTCTTTCAGGTTGAATAACATAATCTTTGGCAATTTCAATCATGGAAAGATTAACAGTCAAACAACGTGTTAAAGTTATCGAAGCCTATTACGAAAAATGGACGTTCAAACATTTTTTGGTCAACTTAATCGACAAACCGAGAGTACAATTGGAAAAATTGTTCGTAAATTCAAACAAACTGGGTAAGTAGAAGATGTGAATACACCATTGCGTTCTCGTTTACGCCGTTCAGCTGAAACATTGCTGCAGTGTACGAGAATGTGGCCGAAAATCCAGACATCTCAATTCGTCATCGGGAAAAGGAACGTTATATCGAATTTTGTGCCGCCGAAGACTTGGCGGACATTTGGGCGATATTATTTTTTTACACATAATTACCATGACTTAAATAACATGATCCAATAGAGAAATAAATAAATTTTCACCGAAAACACTGATTTATTTACAGCTGACTTTGATCCGTCTTAATGAAACACCCTTTAGTTAATAAGAAGTGGAGAGAATGAAAGAAGAAAGGAGATAACAGAATAAAAAAGAAAGGTTGAAATATTTTAAAGGCGGTGGGCATTGAGAAGATAATAATAATAATAATATTTAAAGGAGGAGAGAAAATGAAATAGAATTGAAATATTGATGAAAGAGAATGTATAAAGGGATTTATATTGGGTAGGAAGCAAAGGATGATAAAACAATTACTTTCCAGCCAGCATAGATAGTAACTGAGACCGACGCAAAGCTGCACTGGGGGAAATGTTCTTGCAACATTACAGTGTTACATTTGGTTAGCGGATATATAACCTTGTGGCAACATTACAATCAATTAAATAACTTGGACCGATTTTAAATGTGAATTAAGTTTAAGCGTCTGAAGATTTTTTCCTTTATCTTTCAGATTTGGCGGACATTTGGGCGATATTATTTTTCACACATAATTGCCATGACTTAAATAACATGAACCAATAGAGAAATAAATAAATTTTCACCAATAACACTGATTTATTTAATGCTGATTTTGATCCGTCTTAATGAAACACCTTTTAATTTATTACAAAAATAGATTATAATCTGAATTTCATGTTATATTTCTTATACAAATATAAGTACTTCCTGAAGCTGTTACCAACATCAGTTAATTAATCCCATTTCTAATGTGAAAACATTGATTTGTATCATAGGCTTATCTACGGCAAATGGCATCCATGGAAAGGCAACAAAATCGAGCTTCTATCTGAACATCTGATACCTTACTAAAGTGCAAATTACTATTTCAAAAATACAAGACAAAATTATCACTATATATAATAAACTATGGTGGGCACCTGAAGGCGGTGTAATGGTTAGCAAACTTGTCTCGCTAGAACTATTACAAGTGAGTAGCGAGTTCGATCCTCACTGGTTGCCCCTACTTTCGGCCTTGTGCCACATCTAAGCTATGCTTGGAAAATCTCTATAATAAACTATGGTATTTTCACAAGAAGACATCACATCGAGGAATTTCTCACTCCTGGTGGAGAAACCCCTCACTCATTGAACATGTGTTCAGGGGTATAGTCATACTCGCCACGCTTGGCCAAATGCAGTTAAGTGAGGCTATTTTACCCGTAGTTAGAGGTTTTAAAATCAGAGTTGTCCTTCTCTTAGACCTGTTACTACCCAAAATTATAATACCCAGGCTATTTTGCTATTTTATCCATAGCTGGGGGAGGAAGAGATAGATTCATGACTTTCGCAAGAGTACTTGTGCGTAAGTGAATATAACAGGTGGGTAATGTATAGATGCTCGGATTGAGGAATCGGAGAGACGAGTTCGAATTCCAGTCGGATCTGTTACATTCACTTACGTGCTAATAACCTTGAGGAAGGTATGAATCCTCTTCTTCTACCCCCCAGCTATGGGTAATTAACAGAATAAACTTGCCTTGAGTGGTAACATTTCTAAGAGAAGGAAAAACTCTGAATTCAAAACTGGCCTGGACAGGGTTGGGCTCCGTCAGGCAATCTTGCCGGAGAACCACAACTTCTACCGTGGCTGCAGTACATTTGGTGCCCCTACGACCCTAGGGGTCACGGGATAAAAAAAATAAAAATAAATGAAAATAAAACTAAGCTAATGTAACGAACACAACAGGAACTGGAACAGCGCGCCTTTAGTGTGATGATAAACTAAACCCAGCAGCAACTTTTTTGACAGAGCACAGAAGGCGCGTTGGAATATCGAAATATGCCTTTCAGAAGCTAAGCAAAGTATTAAGAAACGGGAAAAACTTTGTTAAAAACAAAGAAAAGTGTACTGAACTCAATATCATTCCTCCTATAAGGCAGTGAATGCTGGGCAATCTTCTCACAGATGAAGAAAAGACTTGAAGCAAAGAAACAAAGAAAAGAGTAATGAACTGTTATGTAATATCAGTCCTCCTATATGGCAGTGAATGCGGGACAATGTCATCACAGATGAAGAAGAGACTTGAAGTAAGACAAACAAAGAAAAGTATACTAAACTGTCTATGTAAAATCAGTCCTCCTATATGGCAGTGTATGCTAGACAATCTCCTCACAGATGCAGAAAAAAATTAAGCAATAGAAACAAAGAAAAGAGTACTGAACTGTTATGTAATATCAGTCCTCCTAATTGACAGTGAATGTTGGACAATCTTCTTACAGATAAAGAAAAGACATGAAGCAACAGAAACGAAGAAAAGATTAATGTTGTATGGCAGTTAATGCTAGACAATCTCTTCAAAGATGAAAAGAAACCTGAGTGATAGAAATGTAGTTCCACAGAAAGATGCTGAAAATTCCATGGACACAATATGTGGCCAATAGCGAAGATTTAGAGAAAATGAAAACCAAAAGGCCACTTCTAATTAGAATCAGAAACAGTTGAAATTTCTGTGTCTTAATACTTTGCTTAGTTTTTGAAAGACTTCTTCTCCCGTTATCCGGATGCACCACTGCTTCGCCTAAATTGTTAACGCGTATCGCCGATAGGAAATCGAGAATATGCATAATAACGTGTACTACTTAGCGGCCTTTGTTAGAACCATTTATTCTCAGTCGGATTAAATTTGATTAAATGATGCTAAAAATACTAAAAAACAGAATTATTTCAGAGTCCTATTTTTCGTCTGTGTTCATGCAATTGAATACAAACAAGTGCTAGTTCAGTAGAACGCCAATGGGAGCTGAATATACGGACAGACAGTCGCCTCGACGTCAAAAACACTTATCTATTCCAGAATAGAAGAAAAACATTGTGTATTCAGGCCTATCTTTCAGTTCTTGCAAGTACCTTGATTAATTCGCCAAACCTGAATAGACGGAGGTGGAGGGATTACAAAACCTCCACCCAAGTTTGTAAAGCACGTTAAAAAAAATAAGACAGTATCCGTTTAAATTTGGACAAAAAGTAACTTCCATTTTTATATCGCAAAGCAAATCTTCCATAACTCTTGGGGCTTATTTGTACAGTGGGGCATTTTAGTTCTCTGAGAAAAAAAAAAACAAAAAACGAAAAACAAAAAAACACTCAGCTATTTTGACCTTATTGGCCACAATTCTCGTCTTGTTATCCTCTCTTCACAAAGTAGTTTGTTTCTGTTTCATGGGAACGTATTCCACACAGTTTTGCTTTTGTCTGCATCAACGGGCAAGTGTGTCAATGTTACAACTTCAGGTATCCTTATTAAAAGAATGGAAAGGCTTTTGCAAAGTTCTGCCTAATGGTAATTATACGACCGAAGCCAATATCTTTTGAAGTTTACACACAGACTTGAATAGATTTAGTTTTGATTAACAATGTCATTATCAAACGACCTCTGAAGATTAGCTTTCGAAGACAACGCGTCAATCGACCAAAGATTGCAAGGATTTCATATTTTGATGTTCAAGAGTATTTTATAATATAGGATAACCATTACATAACAAAAGCTTTTGTTACTATTTTAGAAATCATGTTACCTGTTTCTTTTTACAATTATTTTAGAAAAAAGCAACCTGTTTCTTTTCATGATTATTTTAGAAATCAGGATACCTGTTTACTTTTATAATTATTTTAGAAAAAGGCTTCATGCATGATTTTAGGAGTATTTTAAAAGTCAAGATAACTGATACCTTTTTTTAAAATTATTTTAGAATAAAGACATCTGTTTCATTTCATGAATATTTTAGAAATAATGTTGCATGTTTCCTTTTATAATTATTTTACAAATAACGATAAATGTTTCTTTTTATAACTATTTTAGACATCAGGATACATGATTGTTTATTTAATTATTTTAGAAATAAGTCTACCTGTTTCTTTTCATGACAATTTTACAAATAATTTTACCTGTTTCTTTTTATAATTATTTTAGAGAAAAAGGTTACTTGATTTATTCTATGAATTCTTTTTAGAAATCAAAGCACCAGTTTCTTTTTATGACTACGTTAGAAATCATTTTAACTGTTTCTTTTTATGGTTATTTCCTAAGTCAAAATTTCCGATCTTTTCTTGACTATTTTAAGAATCATATATTTTCATTAATATTTGAAAACAAATAATGTTTCTTTACATTACGACTTTAAAAATTACGATAGCGTTTAATTTTCCTATTTGAGAAATGAAGGTAGCTGTTAATTTACATATCTCTTTCAGAAATCAAAATAACACTTGTTTTTCACTATTATTATCAGTATTAATAATAATAATAATAATAATAATAATTTTGACTACGTTTTACTTATTTTCAGTCTCGTTGTTTCTCATCGGGAAAAACACAAAATAAATTCATAATACTTCTTTTATGGCTGTTTTTGAAATGGAAATACCATTTAATTATAACGAACAGATTCTGATAAACTGGAATAAAATTTGTTCTCAATAAAGATATGATTCCAAGGTACTAATGGAGACCAATATCTCGCATATAATTTGACGGTGATTTAATATTTTTGTAACTTTAACTAATAAAAATATAATCGTAATTTGAAAGCTACCTCGAAAAAGCTTACTTTGTCCTACCTATCACTGCTATATATGTGAGCATTTTTTATTGTTTATCAATATATAAAATAATCATCAAATCAATGTGTAATCATTTTGTATCTGAAGTCGAGCAGAATAAGGAAAGAATAAGCGTTAAGAAAAAAAAAAGATATCTTAACTAATAAACAGCCACACAGGTTGATGGAAATATATCGTATTCATGGAATACGACATGAGTCAATTGATGGTCACAAGTCTTGCAGAAAAAGTGAAAGAAGAAGGGTGTAGCCGTAACTTTTCACTGACCCGTGAATTAACGAATCAACAATAAATAAGCGAGAAGACGATATTTCATAGCAAAAAGGAAGTTTTCCTCTCCAAATTCTTCAGAGAGTTTTCACTTAGTAGCGAACAAACTGGTTAGAAACTGCTAGGATTAGAAAGTGTTTCTCACACACTTTTCCTTCTTCATCACTGACAGGTTGTCGGATAAATTTTCCTCCTTGGAACAATACATGTGGCCAATACAAGCCATATACATCGTGCTATTTAATAATACAAAATAACCTTTCTCCCGGTGAAAAGACGACTGATTTGATTTTCATTAAGAGACAGATGCAGTGAGATTTTGGTATATTGCCCTGGAGACAGACATGAAGGTTAATGTAGGGATAAAACCAGCTCGACCCACTACGGATGCTGAGAATACGATGAACTGAATATGAGTGAGGAGGAAGTGTTAGGGAAAAACGGAAATAAAGAGAGGACGCTTACACTCAGAATCAGAATAAGACAATTGAAATTTCTAGGGAACATGATGAGGAAAGGGGGCTTGGATAATTGGAGACCCACAGGTTACGTTGAAAGCAAAAGGAACAGTGAGAAACAGCGAGTAACCTATTTAACAAGTTTGGGTAAATTAATGGAATAAAAAAAAAAGAATGTGAGGGATATCAAAAAAGCAC
Organism: Acanthosepion pharaonis; assembly: GCA_903632075.3. Lineage (NCBI taxonomy): Eukaryota > Metazoa > Mollusca > Cephalopoda > Sepiida > Sepiidae > Acanthosepion > Acanthosepion pharaonis. Next base: position 1,151,389 of record CAHIKZ030000497.1, read on the forward strand.
ATCTTGCTGAGAGCTACAAATGGTAGGAAATCGTGGAGAGTCATTTTCGCCCATGTCCGGAAGTGCCACGCCAAAAAGAAGAAGAAGAAGGAGTTTGTTTGGAAATTAAAGCTATAAAATCTTCTGTTATCAAAAGCAGTTTGCAACATTTGATACCTGAAGATTATAGTCTAAGAGCTCTGACTTTTAGCAAAAAGAAATTTTAATGTGTCAAACAAACGCACTCGCTTACCGGGAAAGATAACATACGATTGGATTGGTAACCGATTTAGTTGTCGTCTGGTTGGGATAGTAGGCGCTAGTGAGCAGCAGATCATCAGTTTTAAAGGCGGGCAACGTGGAAAGTGAAGTCTCCTTGAACTGAGATAAGATCGTGACGTCCTACACGCTTATTTTTCTGTTGCCGACAACAAAGATCTTTGTAGGAAGGAAAATATTGTAGGAGCAAACAGTATGATACTATTAGGTTGAATACGGATTATTCCATTAATACGTGTGTAGACTGGCATGTGTAAGCGTTTGTGGATGCGTGCGCGGGTGTCCCGTGAGAAGAACGTCTGCGATTGTGTGCGTCTGTTTATATTCAATTCATTTTTGTACACATATTCAGGCATTTAGGAAAAAGCACATGTACAGACAGATGAGATTTTACAAGATTGTTTAGAGAAAGAAATTTAAGGAGTAGAACAAAAGAAAGAAAAAAGAAAGGAAGAAAGAAAGAGCGAATAGAAGTGAATGAAAGAAAGAAAGGAAAAAAAAAGAAAGAATAGAAAATTAAATAAAAAAAATAGAAAGAAAATACAAAACCCAAACTAGAAGGAAAGAAAAAAAATGGAAGAGCAAAAAAAAAAAAAAAAGAGGAAAAGAAAAAATGTTAGAGCGGAAATTTAAAAGAAGGAAAATTAATGTAAGCAGAGAAAAGAAGAAAGAAAGAAAGAAAGAAAGAAAGAAAATTAAAGAAATAAACAAAAGAAAGAAGAAAAGAGAGACGGAAATTAAATAAAGAAAAGAATGAGGAAAAAGAAAGAAAAAGAAAGAAGATATGGAAATTAAAGAAATAAACAAAAGAAGGAGGAAAAAGAAAAAAGAAGGAAAGAGAGACGGAAAGTAAATAATGAAAACAACTAGGAAAAAGAAAGAAGAAAGAAAAGACGTAAACTAAAGAAATTAAGAAAAGAATGAGAAAAAAGAAAGAAAGAAGAAAAGAGAGGAAGGAATTAAATAAATAAAGAAAAAAGTATGGAAACGAAAGATATAAAGAAAGAAAGAAACGAAGGAGAGAGAAAGAATGTAAGTTCTAAAAGGAAAGAAAGAAAGAAAAAAGAACGGGCGTAAACTTAAAATAATGAAAGAATGAATGGAAGAAAAGGAAAGAAAGTAAGAAAGGAAATTAAATAAAGAAATAAAAAATGGAATAAAGAAAAAAAAAGAAGAAAAAAAAACAATAATGGAAGTGCCAAAAAGAAAGAAAGAAAATTAATGAAAAAGGCTAGAATGTGAAATAATAAAGAAAGAAAAACAAGAAAGAATAAAGATAAGAAAGAGAAAGAGAGAGACAAAGAAATGAATGAAAGAAAGAAGGAAAAAATGGAAGAATGAAAGTTTGCTTGGGAATGATTGATGTCGGTACATCTGTGGAAATGCAGAATTTGTTACGCTGTTAATGAGCCGTAAAATGAAATCGGCAATCCCAGTTCAAATTCAACTTAAGGTATTTTATACCCTCAATGATTACTCTTAGTAAAACCATGTCTTTAACTCACCTAATAGATTAAATCAGGGATTCCTTTTCCGAAGTGTTCGTTTAAGCGCATCTTTCTGTGTATTTCTATGTATAAAATGTTTTCATGGAAATATAACTTTGAATCTTAAAATAAGATTAAATTGCAGTACAACTAGACTTGGTTGGTAACCAGTTTATAAGAAGAATTCTCGTTGGGTTGCTGGATTTTACGACGCCTCAAACCTTGTTGGTTTATTTAATGTCGAAGTCTGCTTTTTATTAGGCTTGAACCGATTAATAAATTTTGATCGGATGTATACTTGAGTCAATAGGTAAAGATTACTTACTTTTATAATTGAATCTACAAGTAAACACCAGGAAAGTAGTCCCTTTTCAGAAGGGTCTTTCCCCTTTGTAATGAATGTAGTCGGCGTATCTTAGTCACGTCGACAAGGTAGTTGAAGTCACTGATTGAGAAATACCATCATGCCCCTTGTTCGTTGAAAACATTCTGTGAGAAGCTTCTGGTGATAAAGAAAAACTGGAATGTGTTACAGTTTTAATTTTATTTACCCCTTCTTGAATATATGCAAACAGAACAAACAAATGCAACACTCATCTTATTCTTTATGCCAGCGAGAGAACACTGAATTCAAAACACGATTCGTTGATAGGGTGGGAGTGAAATGATAATCAGTTCTTTCGCATGTGTGAACGACATATTAAAATGTTGTTTTCGGTCCCTGATCTCAAGCTGAGCCAAGGATTCCAAGGCAGCAATTTTTAAACCTTCGTGCACGGAGAAAACGGTGTGTCAAAAGCACGATTTTTCCAGTAATACCACTATTATTTTTTTTACTACCTTCACTCCTTCGGCGATGTTTATTGTTTGAAAAAGAGATGATTAGAATTGTAATAAAACGAAAGTGAATCTATACATTTCTTGTTCTTGAGAATTTACAACAAAAATATTAGCGTCCTGGGTAAGACAATAAAATACATCCAACAGAAAGGCTTTTGATCAGGAGGTTTTGAGGAGTGTGGAACCACCTCTTAATTGCTGGTGTTCTCAGGTCCACCCTGACCTAAGGTGGTAGCACCTATTAGGGTCCCAGCTATGGGCAATTAACCCCCAAACTGGGGTCAAAACATATAAAGATAGATTTTATTATCAGTAATGAATTTTTGAATAAAAATTATCAGCAATACATTGTTACCAGCAATACATTTTGAAACAAAAATATTACCAGCAATAAAAAATTTGTCGGCATTAAATAATCCTTTGAGGTTGATATACCGTAAAACAAACCAAAACCAAACAAAAATATTAAACACTGCTAGAGTGTTTATTTACAATAATAATTTTATATTACAACATTCTAAAAATGTGAACAATCTAATACAATGCAATGTTTATCATTTACCAGTTTATAAAGGAATACATATGAAAAGATTTTTTTATTCATAAATTTATAAAATTTACTAAGTTATCAAAATATGTGAACCAGTTATAATGTAATTTTTATTATTGACCATTTTATAAAGTGCGAATTGGTTGATAATTTGTCGATGTTTGGACAGCCATTCCAAAAAACACAATTCGCTAGCTTCGCAAGTTGGTTTAGTCAAGGCGCTTAGTGTTCACACTTCATTTAAGATTTCTATTGTTGCGTATTATAAATAATCTATTGGTAGATTATCTATTGGTAAATAATCTATTGGTAGATTATCTAAGCATTTTTAGAAAAATTAACAAAGATTTAAAAAAGAATTCAAAATCGAGTTGGAAAGGGCGAACCTATAACTCCTGGATTTTCAGGTCTTGACTTTCTATTGATTAAGCATCCTTGATCCAGAAGATCCCGATTTAAAAACAAAAATTAGAAAAT
>CAHIKZ030000497.1:1157500-1160000 GCA_903632075.3 Acanthosepion pharaonis
GATATCACTCCGACTTTAAAAAAAATAATATTATTATTTAACTCTCGTCATTTTGTATTCTCACATATACACATTTTAACAGACTAACAATATGTGTGCGTGATGGAAATTATTAGGAGGATTTGATAAGTAATTCATCGAGTTTAGAAGAAACCTCCACAGAATGCAGAAAGCACCGGACGGCCGTTTCGTCCTATATTTGGGACTCATCAGCAGTGCGCATCCACTACCGGCTTGGGGATAGTTGTCATGGTTCGTGGGGGCACAGTTCTATGGGTAAGAGAAACTCGAATGAGTTGCACCATGGAATTTGTGAAGAGCAGCGCTATATCGAGTCTAATTCGTTACTTTTGCGTCACCGAGCCCCGTTCGTACAGCTGGTATGTCGCTTGAGTCGTATCGTAACGGTCCGGGTTCAATTCTCGGTAATGGATGCTTCTTTCATTGAAAACGACAGACAAGGTGTTTTTATTTAGTTTTTATACAATTTCTCATGCTATCTAATAATTTTTTTCTTTTCGGATGATAAATTATATAAAAACTGTCCGAATGTTCATTTTATTCGAACGCTTTCGGCTATACATTTAGCCAGTTTCAAGGATTATATTTTAACCGTTAAAATTAGAAATAGTTTGTTGTATGTATGTTTTATAAAATGTTTTCGTTTTTTTTTTGTTTCAAAAAAACGGTCAAGATATTATGTCCATGTTCAAAGTTAATATTATTAAGCTTTGGTGTGTTTGTTTTTATTAATGAGGCTTCCATTATTTTTAGCCTTTTTATTTGCATGTAAATGATGCTATTAGATTAGTGTTGTCAACAAGTATGTTACGAATAGTGTCCAGTAGGTCTCCATGAATATTTAAATGAGATCTAATTGAGCTATTGTCAGAAAGGTGTAGAGTTAGTCTTCATGTTAAACATGTTGTAGTGTCGCCTATATAATTATTTACGAGTTTTGATTGAGGAATACAATTCCTTAATGGGCATATATATATATATATATATATATATATATATATATATATTTAAAAGTTAGGAGATCAATTGAATCCACTACCTTGGCTTCAACCTTACGGTATTCTCAGGTTGTTAATTGACAACCCAACGTTTTTTAAAAAGCTAATGGACGCTATATTATATTTAAAAAAAATAAACAAATGCGCGACGTTCGGTGTAATAGAAAGTGAGTGGGGGATATGAAGAAGGAAGAAGAAGAGTTGAAACCAGGCTAGCGGATTCAAATGATCCCTAATTTTAAAAGTTAAAAGGTCAATATGTTATTTTTTTAAAACACGTGTATTGAGCACTTTTTATTACTACTGTTTCCTGGTCTGATTCAGCACTGACCATTAACCTTATATATATATATATATATATATATATATATATAGATAGATAGATAGATAAGATGAGAACGAATAGAGTACAATTCCAACGTTCGTAACATTTAATTTAAAAGACGGCTCAGTACAAAATAGAGAAATATTATTTATTTTCGGATATTACATCGAAAACATGTCAAAATCGCTAAACAATTGCTCTTGTGTTTCGATGCATATCAATATATCTCATTAGGCGATTGTAAATTACTGGCGAGTGAAAGATTTATTTAGTTTTAAAAACAAAATACAACCTCTTTTTACGAAAAAAAAAGAAAGAAAAAAGGTGGGTTATAAGGTTTGTAGGCTTTACTCTGATCAACCAAATCTCATACACCAACTTTTTTCGTGATAGAAATTTTTGTGGATTTGAAAATTTCATCGAGTAATTTATCGAATCTCGAAGAATTTTCAAAAGAATTCAGAAATCACTGCTGATCAGTCCTAAATAGAACGAAACGGCCGTCCAGTACTTTCTGGATTCTGTTGAGGATTCTTCTAGACTCGATGAATTACTATAAATGATATATATATATATATATATATATATATATATATATAAATTTGTATTTTGGCAGCAATCCCTCTTTTATACAGATTTCATTAAAAACGATTGACAAGGTACTGCAGTTAAGTTTTTTAATTTAATTTTTTAATCTATTCCTATAGTTTTAAATGTTGGATTTCATATTTAGCTTTTGTTGTTGATCTTAAAACAAGTTATTTTTCTGTATGTTTTAGTGTTACGACAAAGAACACGTGAAAAATTAAATAAAAACTTAACCGTGGTGCCTTATCAGTCGTTTTGAATGAAACTTGTGCACACACACACACACACACACACACACACACACACACACACACACACGCACGCGCACGCACGCGCACACACACACACACACATATATATATATATATAATTATATATATATATGTATATGGTGGTGGACTCTCCCGTCGTATTCGACGTATGAGGGTCAAGCAGATCAGTTCCTAGGAACTGACAGCCCAGACACCAGCACATGTGATTTGATTATAGTGGTGAAGGCTTTGTGCAGAACTAACTACACTTTTTGAAGGGCCGAATACAAAGACCTGGTGCACTAAGTGCTACAAGT
>CAHIKZ030000497.1:1165000-1170000 GCA_903632075.3 Acanthosepion pharaonis
GCTGTTTTCAGACAAGAGAATATTATATAAGATATCTTTCTAGGTAGTGGATTATACATTGAAGTATGTATAAAAAAAAATAAACATTTAAGTTTGAAAGTTGATACGTCATTTTGAGTGACTAGAAATTGGTTCCAACATGAAAACATCGGAAATAACCAGAAAGAGTTACGTAAACGGACGCAAACACACAATCCTTGAAAATAATCTCTGTTCAGTATCTATCTATCTATCTATCTATCTATCTATCTCTGTTTAGTATCTATCTACCTATCTCTATGTTGTTTATTATCTATCTATCTATCTATCTATCTATCTATCTATCTATCTATCTGTTCATTCTATCTATCTATTTATCTATCTATCTATGTCTGTTCATTATCTATCTATCTATCTATCTATCTATCTATCTATCTATCTCTGTCTGGTCAGTATCTAGCTATCTATTTCTGTCTGTTCATTATCTATCTATCTATCTATCTATCTATCTATCTATCTATGTTTGTTTAGAATCTATCTATCTATCTATCTATCTATCTCTGTGTGTTCATTATCTATCTATCTATCTATCTATCTATCTATCTATCTATCTATCTAATTTTCTCTGTTCAGTATCAATCTGTCTTTATCTATGCCTGTTCATTATCTATCTATCTATCTATCTATCTATCTATCTATCTATCTATCTATCTATCTATCTCTGTTCAGTATCTATCTATCTATCTATCTATCTATCTATCTATCTATCTATCTATGTCTCATTTCTTGAAATGGTCAGTTCAAGAGTCTAAGCAGCTTGCTACCCACGTGACTGACCCCGGTGTGCCCCGACGAATTCATATTCCCAGCTTAGTTCCTCTATCGCAAATTGATCGGCTCCATTTTCTTCGACTTGAGACTGGCTTCATCTATCTTAGCATCTGGTGGTGACTAATGCTCGCCTAAATAAAAGAAGCAGAAGATCTGAAGATTGGCCAAAGGTCGCGTTTGAAAGAAAGGAAACAAGCCTGCGGTAGACTTGGTTGATTTTCTTTTTCCTTGAACGTGTCTTAGGCACACAGAGTATCCTGATAGTAGCGGTAAAAGGAGCGAGCCACTCGAGTCAGTCAAGGCCCTACCACCTCCTGTGTTGTAACTTTTTCAAGAGTAGAGATTGGCCGTGGAAGTGTAGGCAAAAAGAACAAGTACGTGTAGGTGCTCCTGCAAGCGGTTTAAGATAAACTATTTTAAATAAACTGACTAGTGTGTACATTGGCGTTGTTTAATGTGGTATCTATTAATTTCAATGGAAAAAAAAAAAAAAAAAAAACGCTGCCCGCCTCTTGTGAAGTAAATATAAGTATAATTTCAAGTAATAAATGACATCAATGTGTTAAGAGAAAATTAAACTATAATCACACAGGCACACACACTCGCGCGCACACACAAGCGCATGCACATAGACACACACAGACATATGCACACACTGGGATATTTTTCCTGAAATTATAGGTCGTATTGAGATGCCTAGTTTGTTTACACCTACATATGCATACATATACATTTGTGTATTTAGGTAGCAATCCTTCTTTCATGCACATTTCATTGAATACGACAGACAAGGTGCTTTTTATACAATTTCAGATGATAAATTATATAAAAAATGACTGAATGTTCTTTTTATCCGAGCGCTTTCGGCTATACATTTAGCCATTTTCAAGGATTGAATATTTTAACTGTTAAAATTAGAAATAGTTTGTTGCATGTATGTTTTATAAAATGTTTTCATTTTTCAAAACACGATCAAGATATTATGTCCATGTTCAAAGTTAATATTATTAAGTGTTTTTTTTGTTTTTTTTTATTAATAAGGCTTCCATTATTTTTAGCCTTTTTTTTTTTTGCATGTAGATGATGCTGTTATATTAGTGTTGTCAACAAGTATGTTACGAATAGTGTCCGGTAGGTCTCCATGAATATTTAAATGAGATCTAATCGCGCTATGGTCAGAAAAGTCTAATCTGACACATGCACACATACACACATGCACGTAGAAAAAAAATAAAGATCTACATCGAGTCGACTGATATAAAAACTTAAAGACCTCAACGGCGCTAATTTTCCATTTTTTCCTAGAGAAGAATGCGTGAAAGTATGTATGATACCCTGCGCTTATCGGCCGACAACAACGGGAGGTAACACAGGTGGCTATTGCCAGCCCTGGCAACACCAGCAGCTTTTGCCAGTGGACAGATTTTCAACGCTGTGTTAACGCGTTTGCTTTCGATAGTTAATTATAATAAATAATAACTGGCCACTCGTATTCGAGGATGCACATCGACTAGGGCGGTTAGCCAATCCCTATTGCAGACGCTCACTCAGGCACATTTGTATTTGTTCCACACCCACAGAGCCAACCTGTGGTTTAAACAGCAACTATGTTGAACAAACCTTAGTTACAGTTTCTGGGAGAGAGCGTGTTATCTAGAATGATCAACAATCTGAACAACACCAGCACACTCAGACCCTCGGTCACGATGACTTGTGACATCGTGCTAGCGAAGCTATCGACGGCCTCAAAGGGTTCCGTCTACCCAATTTCACTCACAAGGCTTGGGTCAAACCGTGGTATGATTTTCAGACATTTTCCAAAGGTGTCACATGCCGGGAACGACCCCTCCAGACTGATAACACCAGGAAGTCTACTAACAAATCAACCGTGACGAGATTCGAACCCGGATCTCATGGTCAGAAAGCGAATGTTCCAACTACTCGGTCACGCGCGCTCATATATAAATGCAGATACACGCACACATACGCACATATGCGCGTAGAAATAATAAAGATCTAGTTCGAGTCGTCTGATTTAAAAACCTACAGACCTCAACGGCGCTAATTTTCCTTTTTTACCCTACATACGACGTGTGAAAGCAGTCGTCAGCCGCCAACAAGGGGGAATAACACAGTGTCGGCTGCTAAGGCGGTACTGCCACCCCTGGCACCACCAGCAGCTTTCGCCATGAGACAGGGTATTGTTTTTGTGTAGACGTACCAGTTTCTTGCGACTTTTTACAACTGCAAGTCAGATTTTCAACGCTGTGTCAAACGTGTTTGCTTTCGATCGTTAACCAATGCACAACATGCTAATATATATATATATATATATATATATATATATATATATGCGTAAACAAACTAGTCATCACATTATTTACATTGTTCGAAATTTTGTCCTCATCTTTCTTGCCATATTAACGACGTTTCAGCCGTCGTACGCGCCGTCTTTCTTAAGGTGATCAGAATTTAAAAACGAACCCTTTATTTCTTCCACCGGGGCAGATTGTTCTAGTTCCACGTGTCATACCTCTTCCGGGTGTCACAGTATCGGTTATCTCCCTTTAACTCAACTCTCCAAGTTATTCTGCTATATTGAACTCGCAAATCTTTGGGCCAAGTCACTGGATTAATTCATTCATTTGCTACAGCAGACGTGAACAATAACATCAGAGTTGAGTTAAGACTGAGTGAGTCTACAAAAATCCTTCGTAGTGCGTCGTTTTCATTCTTGACTTCAGTTGGATCCAAAATTAATTTTTTGAACTCCTTGCCTCAAAATATTGAGCGAAATAAATTTCATTTATATTGTTCCTAAGAAAGAAAGAAAACAAAAACAAAGAGAGAAAGGAAAAAAAGAATGAAAAAAATTAACGTGGCTAGTCGGGCTGTGTAAATCTGAGCCCTATCGAAGCTGGAGAGATACCTAATAGGCAATGTATTCCTTGCTTTAACTGTATGAATAAGCTTTTAAAAATCTCTAATGACTTGTATGCCTTGTTTTCCAAAGAACACATTTTTATTTCAAATTATTGTTTTCAAATGTCCATTTTACATAATTTATTCCGTACAGTATATGGTTTTCTAGTGGAATGTATGTTTTGAGAAAGGGTTAATTAAATTTAGCCCAACTTAAATTCAGCAAAAAAGAAAGTGGCAACCTTAACTCGTCGACTGAAGGGTTAGTGTGAGGAGTCTGTCTGGGTATGATATTATCCAACAGTACTGATCATAAACGTACAATAAATTAAACTAAATATTCACAGAGAGGGAGATACATAAACACACTAATGCATAGACATTTATATACAAACACACACTCTACCATCAGTGACTTAATAACCAGAAAATGAATCAATAAAAAATGAAAGGAGTTAATAAACAGACAAAAATATCAAAAACGTTTTCCTCAATCTTTTTTTTTTACATGTCTGGAAATTATTTTAAAAATAAATATTTTTTTTAATAGAATTATTACAGTTAATATTAAAATACAAAAAGGTGTTGTTTTTTTTATTTCATATATATATTTTAGTTACAGTAAAGGAATCATTTTCGTATCTAAGTTATACCAATAGAATTTTTGTTAAAGAATGTAATGAGCCTGACAAACACTGACGCTCTAGAGTCGCCACTGATATATATATATATATATATATATATATATATATATATATATATATATATATATAATCTTATTTATCTACGGATCTAACCCACCAAAGAGATAATTTTTCTCCAGACTCTCGTCTAAAAACATTCCTTACCCGTCTTTATATTCTTTCACCCGTCTCTCACTGATAAAATTATTGTCTTCATAAAAAGACTCGCCTTGACTTCTTGTTACCTATTCCCTCTGTTATTATTTATTCTTTCTTGTGTCTGGATAAATTTAAAACATTTTGTAAATTTAAACCATTTATATTTTCGGTCTGGAGAGACTTAATTGTCGATATAAAGATGAGATGTGTTCAGCTTTATATATATATATATATATATATATATATATATATATATATATATATATATATATATATATAGAGAGAGAGAGAGAGAGGCATATTTATATTTAAGCAGGTTTGGTTAAATAATTTACACGTATTATGTCTATTTATTTTACTTTTAATCTTTTCAAGTATACGAATGAATTTCTTGGTGGCTGTAGAAAATTGATCAAGAGAAATGTC
>CAHIKZ030000497.1:1175000-1217500 GCA_903632075.3 Acanthosepion pharaonis
GATGTATTAAAATTTTGGGAGATCGTAAGCGACAGGAAAGCAAAAAAAAAAAAAAAAATTGGAAGAGAGTTCCACAGGTTAGAAGTACGAGAAAAGGAACAATTGGAATAGAACATACGGTTATATCTAGCTATTTCTACAGTAAAAGGATGGGACCTAATTTCCAATCTAGTAGTACGCTTACAATCACGGAGGTAGCTAGGAGAACTCATGAGAACAACTACAATGGAAACATTTATAGAAAAGACAGAGGGAGGTCACTTCACGGTTGTGGGAAAGTGACTGGTATCGTGATGCCTTGTCAAGACCGATAACATTGCAGACCTTTCTTTTGATTTTGTCAAGAACCTCGAGATATATAATCAGAGATCCCGTCATACAATAAAAAACATAACATTATTTGATTTTGTATATAAATGTTGTACGGTGCTGTTAACTTGGATCGATTTTAAATGTGAATTAACTTTAAGCGCCTAATGATTTTTTTTCTTTTTCTTTCAGGTTTAACAACTTAAGTCTTTGGCAATTTCAACCATAGAAAGATTAGCAATCAAACAACATGTTAAAGTTTCAAGAGTGAATTTGGAAAAATTGTGCGTAAATTCAAACAAACTGTGTCGGTGGCAGATGAAAAACACCATTGCGTGTTCCTTTACGCCGTTCAGCTGAAAACATTGCTTCAGTGCACAAGAAATGTGGCCAAAAATCTAGACCCCTCTATTCGTCATCGCGCATTGGAATTGAACCTCTCCACAACAACGTTACATCGTTTCCAATTGCACTTTCGGTTGGCCAAAAAAATCGCGAAGTGCGCGAAATGCATTTCTATTTGAGGGCACCGAATCAACGTTTTTAGAATTTGCATGTTTTTTTTTTTAATTTTTTTTTATTTGTGAAAAATAACATTAACGTAAGCCTTCTTTTGATTTTGTCGAGATATATAACCAGAGATCCTGTAGCTTCGTTTGGTACAAAGACACAAATGCGAGGCACCTAGTGAGGACCGAACTCGATACTCAACAGTAAGGGTCAACCAGTAAGTGTTATTTCCTCTACCGCGAGCTAGCTCGAACATTTTTTAGTCTATCACAACATTCATCCCCCCCACCACCACCCCGTATGAAGATCGGAAAGTCATTTGTCTGACATTCTCTGTCTCTATATAGTTAATGTAGGTGGTTGCTGGACGACCAATACGTCTTGCTCCATGGCTAGGTATTCAGAGCAATAAGTCACTCGCGAGTTCTTGTTTTGCTCGCCAGCAATGTCTTTCAAATCGCATTCTCCGTTCACCTAAGATTGTAGAAATATCAGGGATGGGTCCATAGAGATGTGATTTAGTTGGATGTTATCTCCAAGAGATGCTATGTATAGCTCTCAGCATCCGAGTATAGTTTACATCAAACTTAGATTGTAGGGTTTTGGTTAATGTCCAATCAGTGGAAAAAGATTGATAAGACGTAAGACATTTATGAGACTCTTACGACAACAATCATGGTCCTGTATCAAACTAGGAAAGTCATCAAGGCAGCTTCTTTTGCCATCTGATCAATATAGATGGTTGCTAGACGACCAATTTGTCTTGATCCATGGCTAGATGTCCCGAACACTACATCTCTCGGGTGCTCTTGTTTTGTGCGCCAGCATTGTCTTGCAAATCGCTTTCTCCGTTCACCTAAGATTGCAGAAATATCAGGGATAGAGCTGAGCTGCTGAGCTGTGATTTAGTTTGATATTGTCTCCAAGAGATGTTAAGTATAGCTCTCAATATCAAGGTCGGAAGGTTATTAGGGTGGCATTCCGTGTGGATCTAAGTTGCTGCCGGGGGACTAACCCTTCTTGCTCCATGGCTAGGTATTCATAGCAGTAGATCACTCGCGAGTTCTTGTTTTTCTCGCCAGCAATGTCCTTCAAATCGCATTCTCCGTTCACCTAAGATTGTAGAAATATCAGGGATGGGTCTCGAGCTGAACTGTGATTTAGTTGGATATTGTCTCCAAGATATGTTAAGTATAGCTCTCAATATCCGAGTGTAGGTTCCATCAAGCTTCGACTCGAGGGTTTTAGTTAATGTCTAAGTATTAGCACCATACATTAAAACCGACTCTACCATGGCATCAAAGAAGCTCCGTTTGAAGTTATCGTAGATCAGATCTCCAGATTACTTCAATTTCATTCAAGGCGTTACAGGCTTTACCTATGTGTGTCTTCACTTCCTTTTCAATAAAATCTATTTTGCTTTCGAGATAGATTCCACAGATTTTAATGATTTACCTGAGGCAGTTTGTATTGAGCCTTGCTGGTTGAAGCTTCTGAATTCAGTTTTCGAGACATGGGCATAGAGTCCAACATCGTTAACAGCATTTTGCAGATGATGTGGTAGAGCTGAGACATTGGTGACACTGTCTGCAGTGATAGATAGATTATCTGCAAAGTCAATATCAGTTAACATTTTTTGCAGGATATCGACTTGAAAGTCTTATGGATATATCAAAATCCTAGATGATGATGCTTCTCGAGTAAACTTCTAAATACGTAATCAAGGGCGATAACAAAAAGAAAAAGGTTCAAATATATTACCCTGAAGGACCCTTTCTTTGATGTCGAAGAATCTAGTGTCTCCCGCTGGGAATCCAAACAAACATTTGATATTTTAAGGGGTCTTAAAAAAATCCTATACGTTTATTTTGTGATTTTATCTTCTGATATTAGTAAACATTTATGAGGACGTTGTCGTATGGTAGAAGTTTATCGTTAGTCGACACACGGTGACACTTGCGAATTGTCCACGTCTTCCGTTGCAAATTGTCCACGTCTTCCGTTGCAAATTGTTGCCAAATATAAAATTATAAAAAATACTGGATGGCAGACAATATCATACTTTAAATAAATAATTCGTTGATATGACATAGCATTTTTAAAGAAATGAAAAACATTTTTTAATGGTGTATGTCTGCGTTTGCTTTGAATGTTTCTACAAAGAATTTAATTGATTAAACATATTTAATTAAAAATAACGGGGATTGCAGAATAAAACAAGTAATGGCTGAAGATATCGTCTGTTTTAATCATTTCTCGCTTGAGCTGTTCGTTAATGCTGAGTTTGGAGTTTTTATTCAGAGTAGCTAAAACCGCTCCATCTGGCATAACACAATATTCCTACTCTGCAATTCATACCATTTGGCTATATATAATTTTAAACTAAGCTTAATTTTGATAAAATAACGTCGTTTTGATGCGTGGTGTCCTCCTTACTTGTACACTGATGCAAAACTATCTTCAGTTTTTAATTCTCGCTAAGCTGCGTTTTGTAAATATGAATGTCTTTTATTAAAAAGTAAATCACATGTATATTATTATTACTTTTGTATTTTGAGATGGTGCAATTGCTTGGAGAAATGAACAGCGTATTACTAAAAAAAATAAATAAATCTGGTACAAGGCCAAAATAATGAGTACAAGGACAGAATAATGTTATATCTCACTGAACTCACTGGCAATAGCCATCGAGATTAACCATCAGCCTATAAAGACCGGATGAAAGTCTACCTAAGGCAAGGGACAAAAATGGAAGGAGAGTTGAGAAGTCAAAGTCTACTCTGTAAATAAATAAATAATTCTAGCTATTGAGTGCAGATGAGTGGTGGGGCAGGACAAGTAATGGTAAGGGATAATCTAAGAAAAATGAATCAGTCAAAATGTTTTCTTTGAAAAGAACTCGAAAATAGATATAGAATAAGTTATTTGCGTCTGGGGGGAAATTTATGTGCGTATATAATGAAATTGTACTGGGTGAAAACATTAAATAAAAAACACGTTTTGAACTAAAAGGCCTTAATTATCTATTGTGCACTTAAAAACGTCTACCTAAATAGTAAATCTTTTACTGGTGAGATTTCCTATTTTGTAGCTACACTTTATGAATTTAAGTGCAGTGCTAGATTGGCGCCAAGGTCTCATCATTTTACAGTCCAAATGGCAAGATTTAACCGTAAGTTGTATGCTAATTGTTTCTTCCCTCGCACTTCTCGCTTGTGGAATTCTCTTCTGGCCTCTTGCTTTATAGTCAGAAATCTAAATATAATGTCAATCGTTGTCTTCTATCTTCTTAATTCCTGTTCTTTTATTGTTCTCTCTCTTTCGTAAGGTTCTTGTCATATTATTTCACACTCCTTGAATCTTAATAATTTTACTGCCTTGCTTTAATAATAATAATGCTTTTTCATCTATTCTCTCTCACTCAGTAATCCCTTACATCTTAGCGGCTTTATTGCCTTGGGGTGAAATGATTAAAAAAACAAAAACTGAAAGATAATAGATATTTGTTGTTCTTTTATTGCTTTCCTTAATAATGCTTTTCTTTATCTCATATTATTTCACACTAGCTAACCTCTTACATCTCAGCGGCTTTGTTGCCTTGCTTGGGGTGAAACGATTAAAAAAAGTTATCAGCTGATGCATATTTTATTATCAATATAACTTTCTTTTTCATGTAGGTTGTCCAACTCATTCAAAAATGTCCAGACTATCATCGATATGCAATCATTTTCCCAGATCAATGATATAAAAAAGGCTTCATACGAACGAATCCTTTAGAACTTATAGAAAACAATCCTTGATCAGACTTTATAAATTGGCGCCAAAAATCCCGAGAAGAGAGTTTTCTTTTTCTCAATAGCAATAACAACATCACTTGAAGACTTCAACCAACAGCAATAATGAAATTAGCGCATGTAATTAGAAAAACAAATGAGATAATCAAGAGGTTAACTTTCCACAAAATCAAGACAAAACGTTTGGACGGAAACTGCCATCAATATTCGATATTCCATTTGGTGGATATTTTAATACTGCCATTAATTTCACCTTAAGCAAAACATTAATTTCACATTACCATTAATTTCACGATTACCATTAATTTCACCATTATCAATATCATTAGTTTCAAAATTGTTACTTCTATTAATTTCACCATTACCATAAATTTTAATATTACCATTAATTTCAGCATTACCATTACTTTCAATATTACCACTTTCATTAATTTCACTATTACCATTAATTTCATATTTACCAAAACCATTAATTTCAGTAGTACCATTAATTTCGCCATTATCAATACCATTAGTTTCAATATTACCACTTCCATTAATTTGCCTATTACTATTAATTTCACAATTATCAAAACTATTTACTATTACCATTAATCTCATCAACACCATTATTTTCATCATTACGAAACCATTACCATTATTTAATTTCAAAATTACTACTTCTATTATTTTCAGTTACCATTTATTATTGCCAATACTATTACTTTCAACATTGCCACGTCCATTAATTTCACTATTAACATTAATTTTGCTGTTACCATTACCAGTAATTTCACCGATACCAGTAATGGGAAATTAACATTAGTAATACCATTCATTTCACTATTACCATTTCACCATTAAGAGTTACACCCTTACCATTATTTTTACAATTATTAATGCAATTATGATAGACATTACCGTTAACTTCACCATTAAGGGCTGTTATCGCTTTTTCCAGTAAATTTGACGGTTTCCTTCCTAACACGACTTCAAATAATGAAGTCGTGTGGAATATCAATATCTTGATTATGTCATTATTTTCTCTGTGAGTTACATCTGGTATGCATTTTAGTTATTGCTGCTGTTGAAAGTCCTCAAGTGAAGAGGTTTCTGTTGTCCCGCACAGCTCTTTGTGAATCTGTTTTGCCAGTACACAACGTTTGAAGAAGGATGGCCTTTACTCGGGCCCTCAGTCATCACCCGATCAAAACCATTTTCATCCACTGATGTGAGAAAAAGTTGTTGTATACAGCTGACCGTTTAGCTACTTCTGAATGAATTTGGCGCCATGCATGACATACACAAGAAAATCTCGATCAGACAAGGTTAAGAAAATGACTCAATTGTTCAGCTTAATGTTTCAGTTTTTATAGCATTTTGAGGTGTTGGGGGAAATTCTATGTTCAATTTCCTTATCCCTTATATTAGATTTGTTATAACTGATCTCTACACCGAGTTACTTGAAGTGTTTACTATTCACTAATTTCATTTATATATCATTCCACCTGTTTGTCTGTTAAGAGGATTGATTTCTGGATAAAGTGAAAATGGGCTGATTGAAGTTTAAAATATAAAAGGCCAATATTGAATAAAAAGGTGAACGACTGCAGATTAATGTCGTTCTGGCTAAGAGTATACACGCCGATCTTTTGTGGATATCTGTGCTGATGATATAACGGTACATGGTGCTCTGCTAAAATTCTACATGACCAGAGCCTGGCAACTGATCCCTCTTCTATCGCGAAGAACAGGTGTCCTCTCAACGAAGCCCGTGCTTTGAGCGCATCTTGAGATATAATCTAATCTAAATACAGACCTCAAGTGGAACTCGTGCAATATATACAGGGTGTCCATAAACACACACACACACACACACACACACACACACACACACACACACACACACATACACATACATACATACATATATATATATATATATATATATGTGTGTGTTTTATTAGGGGGCTTTGAAATAACCATAATTAAGTAATTCATCGAGTCTAGTATCGTAAGGGCCGGGTTCAATTCTCGGTAGTGGATGCGCACTGCTAATGAGTCCCAAATATAGGACGAAACGGCTGTCCCGTGCTTCTGCATTCTGTTGAGGATTACTCAATTGTAATTATTTCAAATCCTCCTAATAATTTCTATCACTTGTATATCCTTGCTTGAACCGGGTTCTAATCCTCTGGATGGAGTGGTTTGGGGATGGAAGACGTGGCTCGTGGGGGAGGCGCTATATCGAGTCTAATTAGTAACCTTTTCGTCACCAAGGCCCTTTGGTACAGTCGGTATGACGCTTGCGTCGTGTTGTAATGCTCCGGGTTCGATTCTCGGTAGTGGATGCCTACTGCTGATGAGTCCCAAATATAGGACGAAACGGCCGTCCAGGACTTTCTGCATTCTGTTGAGGATTCTTCTAGACTCGATGAATTATATTATATATATATATATATATATATATATATATATTCAATATCCTAATTATTTCATTTTCAACGCGAAACAAAATAAAATATTTAAATATAGAAGGATGTATGCTTGTGACAAAGCCAGTGAATCAAAATTTATTGCTGTGCCCATCAGCTCTATCAAAACGGCAACTGAAAATAATTTAAACTTAATATAAAATTTATTACAGATACTTCTAAAACAATAAAAGACTTAATTCATATGAAGCAAAATAAATAGTAATGAACGCAAAAGGGATCTTTTATAAAAGAACACATTAAATGCTTTTGTTGCTCAACTTAGTGAGTCTGATAATAATTTTGATTTAAAAAGACAATACTTAAAAAATGGTAAAATATCAAATATAAAGTTTATCTGTAAAAAGACAACATGAATAAAACAAAAGAATAAACTAAGAAGGACGCTATGTGATGTAATATACTTACTATATTATACAAACAAATAAGAAAATGCAAATTCAACTTCAATAATAACATTTATGCAGTCTCGTTTATCAGTCATTAAATTACATATCTGTCTATATTTTTGATCCAGTGACTTGACCCAAAGAGTTGTGAGTTCAATACTTGGCTATTGCAGTGGTGAACAGATTCAAGAAGAATTGAATTAAAGGGAGATAATTGAGACATCTGAAAGAAGTATGGCACGTGGAACTAGAACAATCTACCCATTGGACGAAATAAAGGTTTCGATTCGAAATTCCAATCACCTGAAGAAGGCCGGAGTGTACAACGGCCGAAACGTCGTGGATATCGCAATAAAGATGAGGACAACAGTCCGAATAATGTAAATAATGTAAATAATTAAATTACATCACTCAACACCTTCCATAGTTTATCCTTTACTTACGCAGTTAGCTTTAAGAATATTTTAGGGCGTTCATAATTTTAAAATTTTGGAAACTTGACGATATGTTTCCTTCACTTTACTTCTGTTTATGTTGCAAAATAAAGTCCTTTCGTTTACCTTGGCAAAGACTTTTCTGCCACAATTAAGGATTTGTGGGGGGGGATTACTGAAACTGGTTTGTTTAGTTTTTCGTACATAGAATTGTAATCATTGTAAATAATTCATTGGGGTTTAATTTTTAAGAAATTTCTATTTTATTTCCCTCCCACCACAGACAAATTGTACATATGGAGGACTATTTAGGACTTGATAGTAATAATGGTAGGTAACAATGTGATCTTTTGGGTGCGAGGATATATTGTATAGTTTGTTTGGGTCGGTGATTGTGGCAAACTAAGTTTAAGATAAGAAAGATTGATGACTAGCCTTACCCAACCCCCTTTTTTGGTCTCATGCCACCTTTTCTGCTTTTTACAGAAATAAATATTATTTACCTTGGCATTTCATATTATAAATCCCAGCATCTGATGTGTTAGATCTATGTTTCTTGCTGACTATATCTCCAACCGTCTTAGAGGTGATGGTAATGATTTTAGCTTTGGGAATAACTAGTTTTTTTTTTTCTCAAATTTCGTTGGTAGGGTAGGATTACGAATTCTATGTTTTTGTAGTCTGAGGTATCTTTCTTATCGGTTGTGCCTATGTTGTCGGTGGTCGTGAATGAATAGCGGCTCGGACTGAGGAATCGGAGAGCCGAGTTCGAATTCCAGTCGAATCCATTACATTCCCTTACGTGTTAATATCCTTGAGAAAGTTAAGAACTCTCTTCTTCTCCACCCCAACCAGCTATGGGTAAATAGCAGGACAGACCGGGTTCAATAGCCTTGGGTGGAAACTGGTCTGCTGCAGAAAGAAATGGCAAACTACTGCGGGAAAAAGTCTGTCTCGTCAGTCATGTATCGAAAGATGCATGATCGCCTAAGAGTGTATCACGCATGGCACATAAATGATTGGACTTAGCATGCACGTTCTCTAGCGTTGGGTAGTGAACAAGTCTAACCGTTTTTTGCAATGTATTTCTCTTCTTCATCGAGATATTCTGGGCTGCATATTCTAAGTGCTCTGAGGTAAAATCCTATGATTAATCCTGATCCATTGCTTTTTTTTTTTTTTTTTTACTGTGATGAGAATAAAAATTTATTAAGGCATTTAATAATATGGTGTCGAGGAAAGGTAGATTTATTTGTTTATTGGTTCTGCCCTATAAAGTGTTTAAATGATGAAGGAGGCGGGGCAATGGATAGCGGCTCGGATTGGGGAATCGGAGAGCCGAGTTCGAATTCCAGTCGAATCCATTAAATTCACTTACGTGTTAATATCCTTGGGAAAGGTATGAATCCTCTTCTCCACCCCAACCAGCTATGGGTAAATAACAGGACAGTCCGGGTTCTATAGCCTTGGGTGGAAACTGGTCTACTGCAGAAAGAAATGGCAAACTACTGCGGAAAAAAATCTGCCTCGTCAGTCATGTATCGAAAGATACATGATCGTATAAGCGTGTATCGCGCATAGGACATAACAGACTGATATTCACTTACGTGCTAATACCCTTGGGAAAGGTATGAATCCTGTTCTTCTTCACCCAGCTATGGCAGGATAGACTGGGTTCTATAGGCTTGGATGGTAACTGGTCTACCACAGAAAGTCATGTATCGAAAGATACATGATCGCCTAAGCGTATATCCCGCATGGCACATAACGGACTGAGTATATCATGTGTAGCTTCTATCTCACTGTGAGATAAATAAGGCATTCGACATGTCAATGTGTATTCTTTTAAAATGATACACTAGAAACGACACGTGATAGACTTTTCACTGGTTTAGATTTACTTATATTTCATATAAGGTGACGATTTGTTTTATGACAGGTAAGCAAGCCTTTCTCAGTATTAAGTACGAGGGTGGGTTGAAAAGTTCTTCTTACCCCTCAGCTATGGATAAATAGCAAGACTGAGTTCTATAGTCTTAGATGGCAACGCAGAAAGAAATGGTAACCTACCGCGGGAAAAATTCTGCCTCGTCAGTCATGTATCGAAAGATATGATGTTCAGTAGATTTTCATTTCTTAGAATACTACTACGACCACTACTGCTACTGTTCAATGCTCCTGTTATTTATCTAGTACTCGTTGATAAAATCCAAAGAAAGAACAGTGATATTATTGGTCCTGATCTGGCATCTCGGGTTGACATCTATACATATTGTCTCTTTGTAATTGAGAGTTAGTCCTTTCTTATCGCTTTCCTTTACTACCTTCTGTATGGGTTCCTATACTTTTCTTTCTATGTCTGCTATCAACATTGTGTCATCAGCATATCTAACGTTATGACTGCGGTTGCCAATAACGGTGCCTGACAGGACTTCTCGTTCCCTTAGAGCGGCTTTTTCTTTTTATTAGGACCTCGATCTTATCAGTGAATGTTACAGCATTCAGCTTTATAAACATGACTATTACAATCTAAAATACTATTTTACGAGAAGAAATTTCGATAGTAGGGAAAGGTTAATTACTCTTATTGCAATTCGAGATTGCTCGAAGAACAAAAAACAGTAATTATTGTACGTTTGATATATTTTATTTCCAAAACTAGACATTCAGTGAACAAAAAAAAAAAAAAAAGAAGACTTTTGATAACCGTTAAAACATCTAATTAATGAGAGGGTGCTGAAAACTTATTTGTCCGATCCGCTTATCAAAAACTGACCAAAAGGCTAAACATCAGAATTTCTTTTGGAATGTTTCTTGATTAGACGGTGACCTTTTCAGTATCCCCATCTTACGTGATCCTTAAATGCATGAAACTCACTGGCTAACTTGAATTCGCGATCAGCAACGATAAAATGCAATAACAATGTGAAAGTAGATAAAGGCTATGTGATTAAATTCATATCTAAATCATTAGGGAAGTGAAGTTCAGACATACAAGACTACTCTTCGTCTTTTATGTGCCGTGTGCCTTCTGGACGTAGGCGATCATGGCCCTTCACATCATCCTGTTCCTTGTAAAGTTTTGTCTTTTAATTTCTCCCAAATCGGTTCTGCCATCCATTTACTCAAGTCCATCAAATATGTTACGCGTTGCTTTCCTCAGCCCCTCTTTCCCTCAATAAGTCCTGTGAGTATCAGATTTTCCAAGCCCTTCTTCCTCATTACGTGCCCCATAAATTTCAACCGCCTCTTCCTGATGTTAAACATAAATTTCCTTTTTGTTTCCATTCTTTCCAAAACCTTACATGTTCGGTCCATGGTATCCTCAGCATCTTTCTGCAGAACCACATTTCTGTTGCTTCAAGTCTCTTCCACATATTTGAGGTGATTGTCCAGCATTTGCTGCCATATAGCAGGACTGATATCATGTAACAGTTCAGTATTCTATTCTTTGTTTCTAACAAATTTCGTGTTTCTTAATACTCTGCTTAGCTTTTGAAATGCATATTTAGCCAACCCAGTCCATCTTCGGATCATTAGGTAACAAGAAAAAAAAATCGCGACGTTGTTTTCGAGTTATCATTAAACTCGAAAACAACGTCGCGATTTTTTTTTTAAGAACCGTAGTGTAAAAAAAGAAACCACCTAAATAAATTATTAGTAAGAAGATTGTGTTGCTACTATATATATATATATATATGTGTGTGTGTGTGTGTGTGTGTGTGTATTTGTAAGTGATATGTCCCGGAATGGGATATATTTGAACGAAGTAGCTAAGTCATTTTGGTTACTATAACCAAGTAGAATACGGTAGCAGTAATCGACTGGTACGCGTCATAGTCGCAGGTAAGAAGTGTAGATCAATGGCGTAGTCCAATGGGCGTCGTTATAGACTTAGCTCTCAGACTAAGGCTCTGTTGACTCTGTCGTACCTACACGTCCGTCGGTATTTATGGCGGACACCAGCCAATCATATTCCAGTGACGTGGAACACAGGTGTATGCATATTCCATTATATCAGTAAGTGTGTGTGTATTCACGTAGTAGGAAAGAACAGTTAATTATGCAAAGTTCTTTAGTATTCATGGTTTTATTTAAAAAAAACAAAACAAAAACAAAACAGTGCTCGATACACAAGTAGAGCTTAAAATTATAATTTTAAAAAAAATGTGACTCCATCGCGACACTGAAATTATTATGTTTCGAAACTGACTCAAGTCATAAAGTTTAATTTCAATATTAAACTTAAAATTTACAGCACACTTTCATTCTCAAGCGATGTTTAGAATGTTAGATTGAATTTAAATTCTAAACATCGCTTGAGAATAAAACTGTGCTCTAAATTTAAGTTTGAAATTAAACTTTATGACTTGAGTCAGTTTCGAAACAGTAATTTCTGTGTCGCGATGGATTCATATTTTTAAAAAAAATAATTATAATATAAATATATGTGTGTGTGTGGGGGAATAAAAAGGAACAATAGGAAAAACTATTCTTAGTCGACGTGTTTCGTCATTTCAGGATTTTTATGAAGGTAATATAGCATTTATATTGTTGCACGTGTTTATATACAAAAGCGATGTTGTTATTGATCTGTCAAGGCTTATAACTATAAACTTACGTCCCGATTTTTTCCCCAATCTCACCTTTCCTGGAAGAATTACTACTTTCCCAAGCCAACGTACGCAACAAAAAATATGTTGAAAAATCAAAAGAAAAAAGTTAAATCCATCACCTTATGTTTTTGGAGATGCACAGTACATATGTCCATTTCATACCATAACAATCTAATCACAATCTAAACAATATTCATATAAAAAATTATCTTCAATATTACTTGCTTACTTTTTGCTAGAGTTTGAATTATGACACTTTGTGTCCTCCACATGTTTTGACTGACCTTTCAACCACCTGTTGAACATTCATGAACGTTCTCAAATTCAAGATCTTTGATCTGACGTGCTATACCATTTAGTTACAGAGAAGCGTCTGGTTAGCAAAGTCCTAAATACTGTTTATAAACACACGATCTTTGTTGGCAGATAAGATCGATCGAGAAAAATTTTCATTTTTACGTAGTGTAGACGACAATTTATACATCGCACCCTGTATAAGGAAATCTTTATTATTTATTATTTTATAAAGTTCGAATCAATTGGAAATTAGCCGATGGTTTATCAATCATTCCAGTAAATAATATTAATACATTGCCGAAGAGTGAAGGTAGTTAAAAATAAGCGGTGTCATGTGAAAAACCGTCTTTTTAACATGTCGTCTTTATTCATGTTTGCCTTTTATAGTTTGTGTAAGAAGAGATCTGTTTGAACTGACAGCAGAAGGAATTAGGTTAAAATAACAAAATAAAACACATAGATCTCTGCTTTCTATTTTGTATTTCATTTCATTCCCTGCTCTATGTTGAACATTCTACCGTATTAACAGCACCGATGATAAATTAATATCTAAAATGGTTTTGCTACTGAATATTTCGTAATAACAATCAGTGCTATGTAATATTGCTTTTGTGTCTTCATGTATAGTGCTAGTGGTTTAAATCTTAAGATATATTAATAGATTTCATTACAACTGTAGTATGGGATACGCGCTCAAAAACACCATATTGGCTGAATCAAATTTAATGTCGGTAAGAAACCTTTGTTCTAAGAGAAGTTGTTCTAGGGTAAAATGTAATGGGCTCACCTTAAGTGATAAGTACATGCACTTAGTGTAACACCAGTTGCATTAGAAAACTAACCTCATAGTCATTAGGTGCATTGCAAATGATTTCACTCTAAGTATGCATGGTAAATGATTTAAGTATAGGAATATATTGTAAATGATTTTATTATAGGAATGCGTTGTAAATAAGATTACTACAGGGATCCATTGTAAACAGTTTTACTATAGGAATGCATTTGAAAATGATTTTACTATAGGAATGCATTAAAAATAATGAAATGATTTCATTATAGAAATGAACTGGACATGATTTTAGTATAGGAATGGATTGTAAATAATTTTAGTATAGGAATGCATTGTAAATGATTTTATTATAGGAATGCATTGGAAATGATTTTAATATAGGAATGCACTGGAAATGATTTTAATATAGGAATGCATTGGAAATGATTCTATAATAGGAATGCATTGGAAATGATTTTACCATAGACAAGCATGCAACATATATGAAATTTGTCCCGGCTCAAAACACTGAAAATTAACTCTTTCCCTCCCCCTCCCTCTCTCTCTCTCTATATATATATATATATATATATATATATATATATATATATATATAATTTAAAGAAAAACAGACCACATTAAAGTTTCATTGTTATAATTTATTTCACCAGAAATTTAATTTTTCTCTGGATCTTCAGACTTCACTTTCATTGAGGTCTCCGGATTTCATCTTCCTTGGGATTATCCAAACGGATTACCAAGATTTTTTTCACCGTTGAAAGTGAAGTCTGGAGATCCAGAGAAAAATAAAATCTCTGGTGAAATAAATTATAAAAATGGAAGCTTAAAGTGCTCTTTTTTTCCTTTAAATTAAATTATTCGCTCTGACTTAACATTGAGCTCTCCGGATTTCATTCTCCTTGGGAGTATCCATAAGGATTACCAAGATTTTAGTTACTTAAATCTCTCTCTCTCTCTTTCATGCCCACACACATACATACATATATATATTAATGTATATTTTGCCAGTAATCTTTCTTTCAAACATCTATCATTGAATATGGCAGACAAGGAAGATTGAATTAATTTGTATTGTTTTTCCAGCATCCTAACATTTTTCCGTTTTGTACAAGTTAAGAAACATTATAATTATTCTTGATTTTTTATTGTCCCAAGCGCTTTCGGCCACTTCTATAGCCATTTTCAAGCGTCCTTTGTCTCTGATGTTGTTATTTTTCCCTAGTGTTTTGACTTTTACTTTGTAAATTATATTTGTGTCGTTTTTTGAAAAAAGAGGTTTTCATTCCAAGCTCTCGCGTGCTGCTTGTAATTTGAATTCGTGTGGGCATCTTTCTATATTTTTTATTTTTAAAAACACTCCATTTCTACTATTAAATAATGTAAGGTTCATGGTAAGAGAGAATTGTTTAATAGAGAGTGCCTCTCGAATAACGAGATGTTTGTGATAAAGTGATTTACATAAAATTCTTGTGCTTTCACCCAAAAATTCCCTTAAGGGTTCTTGTAAAATATGGATTAATAAGAGTCTTTTTTATAGTACTATAAGTGACACGTAAAGCCTTTACTCAAGGAGATGTTAGTGTCTTCGATATAGGTAGTTGACAATTTTTGGTGAATGAAGATAATTAATTTGCATATTCAGCAATTAAAAGTCAAATTTTGTGAAGAAAAAAAATTTTATTATTCATTTCCAGCCTGTTATTTTTTTATCTTTAAGAATAAACGACTTTACTGATTGCTTTTAAATCAAAGTGTTAACATTTTTGAAAATTTTGTATTTTTTTCCCTAAAACTGGTAACGAACTTAGCATTTAGATCACTGCTTATGAGTAAAAGGGAGTAGGAAAGGCATAATAAAAATAATCATACTACTAATACATTATAGCATATGCTGGAAATGTAACAAATATTGCAAATTATAAGATGCCATGTACGAAATGAATGAAAAGCAGTATTAATTTAGTTACGACAATCTATTCATAACATTTTACGGTGTAAATAGCGCTCTAAGTACAAGGAACAACTTCAGAAAACAGAGAAGACAAGGCGAGAGATTTGGTCCGTACAAAACCGGGTATCATTGCTAATAAGGAAGAAAGAGATTGTCAGGGATTAGGAATTAAGGTGTGTATTACTGTTAGAACAGCAGTTATTATAAGCTCAGTTCTTACTGAGAGTTGTGTCAGAAAGAAAAAGGAAAAAATAGGGGGGTGCTGAAATGTGACGCTCAACTTAGCCGAATGGTTAATCACACCGGGTCAAATGGAGGTTCTCTCTTAGAACACATTTACTTTATTGAGATTTTTATTTGAGATGTATAAACGTACCACCCACTGTTTGAACTAAAAGTAAAAATGGGGTGTTTATTTCAAATACGAGTATCTACTATAATAAAGTTTAAATTCATATTTAAAAATACATATTTATATACAAACACACACACATATATATAGATATCATTTAATACATATATGTATATTATGTATATATATATATATATATGTATGTATATATATATATTTATGTTGTAATTTTCGAATAAATAATTATATATATATATATGTGAGATTTAAGATGTAAGATTTAAGAAACACCAGATATTTTTATATATAGTGCTCAATATTAAAAATATTAAAATTGTCTTTGGATAAATGAATTGTAACTGTTATGAATCGGATGTATATGTAGGTGTCCTTGTGTCACATACAGCTAAGCTGTGTCAATAGAATAAGAGAAAAAGTTCAAATGAAGATAGATAGATAAATAGATAGTTAGATATGAACAGACTGAAATAGATAGATAGATAATGTACCAACTGATAAACAAATAGATCATGAACCAATAGATAGATAGACAGATAGACAAAGATAATGTATCAACTGTTCTCTCTCTCTCTCTCTCTATATATATATATATATAATTATTTATTTAAAAATATGATTTCAACACGCTACATAAAAGTTCTCATGTTTCAAAACAAGAGCCGAAAACTTCAATATAATTATTTGAATTAAATTGAATTAAAGTACTAAGCTCTGTTCCATCTTCAGCTTAGTACTTTAATTCAATTTAATTCAAATAATTATATTGAAGTTTTTTCTTGTTTTGAAACATGAGAACTCTTATGTAGCGTGTTGAAAAATCATATTTTTAGATAATAATTATATTTATGCTCTACTTTTGCATCGAGCACTATTTTTAAAAAATAATAACATAAATACTAAAGAACTTTGGATTATTTACCTAACGAGTTCTTTCCTATTTTCTATATAGTTTTCACACACACACACACACACACACACACACACACACACACACACACACACACACACACACACACATATATATATATATATATATATATATTGCGTATATTTTGGCAGCATGTTTCATTATGACATGTCTCATAGAATAATTTAGACAAGTTTTGCATATTCATTTATTCCAAGTCCTTTCAACATTAGCAAAATGTCATCTTCAGGGACTTCTTTTAAATAAATGAATATGCATGAAGATAGTAATTTTCTCCCTTCCTTTGATAAGGATACCATGAAGCTTGTCCGTGAATATGAGAGGATTATATTAAAAATTAGTAGACAAAACTTGTCTAAATTATTTAATGAAACATGTCTTTATATATCTATATATATATGTGTGTGTGTGTTTATGTATATGTGTGTGTGTATAGTTAGATAAATCATGAATTTGCTCACAAATAGATAGATAGATAAATAGACTGGTAATGAACAAACTGAAATATATATATATATATATATATATATATATATATATATATATATATATATATATATATAAAGTGAAATAGAGAGAGAGAGAGAGAGGAGAGAGGGATAGTAGAAAGGAAGCGTGGGGTTAATAAAGCAGTGTAACGCCCGTTTGTAAAGAAGGAGAGATAGAACGAGCGAGAGAAAAGAAAAAAGAAGGAAGATGTGGTTGCTATAGCTACAAGAATCACCCTTAATGCTTTAAATAACTACTAGGAAAATCTGTAGAGAGTCTATAATTCCCTAATGAAAATGTACCACCCGAAGGTTTTAGAGTAAAGCGGGGAAAGAAGAGAGAGATAGAGAGAGATAGATAGAGAGAGTGAGAATAACTGAAAGGGGGTGGAGAGAGAGCTAGAAGGCAGATGAAGATGGATAGAAGACTGATACTGTGGTATGGAAGGAAAAGAGAGGTTGGATACGGCCGGAGGTTGAGTTACTGGGAGGCACGTGCCGATGACGTCAATACAAGGCCAGACCGCTTTCATCTGTCCCACCCCTAGACCCCCAATCAGGGCGCCTGGTGTTTTCACTACACAAAAGTCTTCCTAACTCTGACAGGCTGCCAACTACTGTGCGTATGCGTATGTTTAT
The DNA here is from genome assembly GCA_903632075.3 of Acanthosepion pharaonis. Lineage (NCBI taxonomy): Eukaryota > Metazoa > Mollusca > Cephalopoda > Sepiida > Sepiidae > Acanthosepion > Acanthosepion pharaonis. The sequence goes on from CAHIKZ030000497.1 coordinate 1,192,993, forward strand.
GCGAACGGCACTTGCTTGTATTTAAAAATGTTGTACGTAAGTGAACACACACAGAGAGAGATGGTGGGGACAGAAGGAGTGAGAAAACAGTAAACAAAAAGTAGATAAAAGGTATTCAAAAAACAAAAAGAACGCAATATATATACATCAGTGCGTATGTATGCGTGTTTTACGACTATATAATTGTGGGTGTGCATTCGTGGATAAATTAAAATACTCGTGTGTATATTTTTTCAGATTATGCCTGCTATATATATATATATATATATATATATATATATGCTATATGAAAAATTACTTAACTTTTGAATATCAGTTTTATCCCGACATCGATGTTTCTTGGTAAAATTTCCAGTCTTCAGGGGTTGCAGTTTTAAACGGCATTTTAAAACACAACCCCTGAAAACTGGAAATTTAACCATGAAAACATCGATGTCGAGATAAAAATTGATATTGAATTAGATTATCTTTTCATATAATATCATTAACGCACTATTTTTTGTATTATTTTAATATTTTTAATATTTAGCTCTGTATATGAAAATATCTGCTGCTTTTTAAATCTTAAATCTTATATATATATATATATATATTTTAAATATGAATTAAAACTTTATTATACTTGATACTCGTATTTGAAATAAACGCCCCATTTTTACTTGTAGTACAAACGTCTATTACGACCATGTACCTAAAAAAATTTCAATAAAGAAAATGTGTTCTATGAGAAATCTTCCATTAGACCCGGTGTGCTTAACAATTCGGCTAGGTTGAGCGTCACATTTCAGCAAGCCTCTATTTTCCCTTTTTTTCCCCTATTTCTTGTAGAAATGTAACTCTTCTCGTAGCCGAGTTTTAAAGCTTGTCGGATAAAACGGTGATTTCTTGTAGAAAGCGGGGCGCAGTTCGATCCTTGCCGGAGAGCACATTTTCTTTAATAATATTTTTCGAGTACACAGGCAGATAGACATAATTCACACCGTTTAAAATAAAAAAAAGTTGCCTCTATTTCGAATAGGTGTGTCCAGTATAATAACGTTTTAAGTAATATATATTTAAACTTATATATTTTCAAATACGTCTATTTCAGATACGAGTATCTACTAAATGATAAAATTTGATTAAAAATGCATTAATTCTTTTATTATATACATACATAATAGCTGCCCTCTCGTATTCGAAGATACCAAATCCCTATTGCAAACGCTCGCTCGGGTACATGCGTGTATACTCAACACCTACAGAGCCCACCTGTGATTTCTACTGCAACTATGCTGTAAGATCTGCTCAGCAGACCTTAGTTACAGTTTCTGGGAGCGAGCGTGTTATCTAGCGTGATCAACAATTTGAACAAGACGACAACCACAGCTACCGACATCCCAGAAGCCCGTGGCATGGTTTCAAACTTTCCAAAGGAGCTGCACACTGGGATCGATTTCGATGCACTCCAGTAACATCAGTCCGACAAATCGACCGTGGTGAGATTTGAACCCAAGTCTCATGGTCAGAAAGCGAACGTTCTGCCCCTATATATATATATATATATATATATATATATATATATATTCATGAATTATTCATAAAAAAAAACAAATACAAAGGTTAATGATATAATTGGCGAGAAATCCATCGTCGCGAACAATTCAAATAATATACAAAAACCCCGAACCTGTTTATGAATGAAAAGATCCTTGTTTCTATAAATTTCTGTTGCATGAGTTCTTTTTACAAGCTTTCGTCTGTTCATACAGACATCCTCAGGTATGGAATAGATTTTGTTCTTGTTTTTTCTCTCAGTAATAAGAGGACAACGAAAATATATGTACTGTTGAAATTCGAAAAATGCTATTAGAAATGAGTTATTGTTTTTGGAGCGTGCTGTCGCAACGCTGAGTTTAAATTTAAATTTTACAATTGTGTGTTCTTATACAAATATGGTGATAAGCGAATTCTTTTTTACTGGTAAATTTTCTGCCAAAGTGGCATGAACTTTATTGTTCAATAATTACAGTAATGTCGCACTTATTATCCAAAAGTTGCATTTGGATCAGTTATTTTAATTTCAATAAAGGTGCAATTAATTTACAAATTCATGAATTATTCATACAAAAAACAAATACAAAGGTTAAAGGTTGTTCTTGTTTTTTCTTTTTGTATATATATATATATATATATATATATAGATATATATACTCTTAAGGTGTGCTATATTTATGGGATAAAGTGCTCAATATAAGAGATAGAGCGTGTGTAAATATAAAAGTGAACACACGTTCTATCTCTGATATTGAGCACTTTATCCCATAAATATAGCACACCTTAAGAGTATATTCCTCATATTCAGCTCCTGATAAACAGTAGAGCACATTTATAACACAGTATATATATATATATATATATATATATATATATATATATATATATATATATATATATATATATATGAGAAGAAGAGAATTGAGCATCCCAACAAAAAGTGCACTATTAGGAAGGGAAAAAATAAAATCTGTCCCAGTGCTTTTAGGATACCAACACACTTACAATATTTGTGGGAAAGTTATTTTTGACGTCTGGTGTAGCCAGTTACGTGAGATCACACCAAAGTGATCAAGTGCAAAGTCCTGTCAAGATAGACCTACAGGTTACTTGTGCGAGTCGGCTCAAACTTCACATGATCGTACACAGGGACAGACAAATTTCCATCACGAGTAAGGAAACTACGTTACGGCGGTTAGAAAGTGACTGATGCCTAGATGCCAGGTCAGGACTGATAACGTTGAAGATTTTTCACTGAGTGTTGTCAAGAATCTCTAGCTTTATAACAGAAGCGCCAGACCAGATATGGCGGTAATATTCGATTCCCGGACGAACGACAGGCGTATAAATGTGCAAGATAGTTTCTGGCGTGAAAAAATTGTCTGGTATGACACAGTGAACCAACTATCCTAGCGGCTGACTTAGGAATCGATTCAATATAATTGTTCCAATTCTTGACAATGAAAAATGTAAGCCCAACGAGGTGCAGTAAGTTTTCTCTTCTGGAGGTTAGCATCAGGCATACTGATGACTTAATAAGTAGCATATAAGTTAAACAAAAAATAGCTCAGCGAAATAAATTGGCTTATGGTAACTCCTGCTATAAGTTATGTTATATGCAGCTAAAAAACTAAAGCACATCTAATAACAAAAAAAAAAGGTAAATGTATAACTTGTATTTTGGGAAATGCCTCGAAAAAAAAAATGAAAACAAATGTTAGTTTCCCCACGTTGTGCAAAAGAAAATATATTTGTTTATAGCATAATTAAATGAAATTATTAATTTCGCACCTTATTAATTTTTCGCATTCACCTGGAAGTAGTTGAAGATTCCGAAAGCCGGTTTAATACCAAAGATAAATAATGTTATTTGTGGCAAATTTAAACATTAGATTATCAGAGATTTTGCGATAACACAATTGACCACAAGCGAAAGAAAAAAAAATACAATTTAGATTTACAACACCCACCTCGAAGCGAAAATAGACCTTCAGTCATGCGCCGTGTATAATACACACTTAGGCGATCATGTATCTTTCGATACATGACTGACAAAGCAGATTTTTTTCCCGCGGTAGGTCGCCATTTCTTTCTGCCATCCAAGGTTATAGGACGCGGTTTGTCCTCCTATTTACTCATAGCTGGGGAGAGAAAAGGATTCATACCTTTCCCAAGGGTACTAGCACGTTAGTTAATGTAATGGATTTGATTGAAATTCGAACTCGGCTCTTCGATTTGTCAATCCGAACCACTATCCATTACTCCACCATTCCTCTGCGATAAGCTCTCTAAAAACTAACTCACACCTATGGATGCCATTCAAATAGGATTATTTAGTTTGGCATAACGCCAAAATATTGGGTATCTAATAGAATGATGTCTAGGAGTGATTTAATTCTTATCTGTTGCCTCAAGTCTCTACATCTGTGAGGAAATTGTCCAGCATTCACTGCCATAAAGGAGAACTGATATTACATAAGATTTCAACACAGTTTTCATTGTTTCTAACGAAATTTTCCTGTTTCTTTTCATAGCTTTTGGATGGCATCTTTCACTCGTCATCGGATTTCAGACTCATATTTCCCGCCATCCATTAAAACACTTCCCAGAAGCAAAAAAACCGGCAATCAAATACATTTTTTTCTAAAGCTTGAGGATAATACGAACCCGTGATAGTATACTATTTACATTATTCGGACTATTGTCCTCATCCTTGTCGCCATATTTATTACAACGTTTCCGCTGTTGTACTCTCCGGCGTTCTTCAGATGGTTGGAATGTCAAACTGAACCCTTTATTTCGCTCATTGGGGTAGACTGTTCTAGTTCCACGTGCCACGTTTAATGGATGTCAGTTATCAGTTATCTCCTGTTAATTTCCCTCTGAAAGTTCTACACTGCCTTAATCGGGTATTGAACTCACACTATTTGGGTCCTGTCACTGGATCTAACCAACGCCTTTAGCCACTGTCCCATGTGTCCTCGAGGCCGGAGCGTATAAGGGCCGCAACATTGTAATAAATATGGCGACAGAATGAGGACAATAGTCCGAATAATGTAAATAGTGTACATAATACCTCACGTGGCCTGACGATTGCGTCTAGCATGAAACAGTCTGTCGCCTCTAAGTGTTGACTTCAATGTTCACTTGCGTCTTCTCACCCGACCTGTTCAACCTATACAGCGAGGTAATTCTGAGAGAATTGGAAACCCTACCGTGATTTATCATTGGTGGCCACAACCTTAATAACATAAGATACGCAGATGACACAGTACTGATAGCAGACACAGAAATGAAATTCCAAAATCTCTTAGAGAATGTAGCGACGGAGAGCAAGAAGAAAGGACTAAGCGTAAACTATCAGGTCATCCCATAAGTTCTGTCCGAATTTTAAATGAAGAAAACAAGTGACCAAATGTTACATTTAATTACAGATTCAATCAACAATGTATTTTCCCTGATTATCTATGACTTCCTGCCATCTATTAACAAGCTTACTAATTCCATTACTGTAAAATTCTTTTGGCTTTGATTCGAAGAATTCACAAATATCAGTTTTAACCTCTTCCTGTGTTACAAAAGCTGTTTCTTCCAAATGATTCTGTAAGCTACGAAACAAATGGTAGTCCAAAGGAGCAAGATCTGGAGAATAAGGTGGATGAGGAATTTTCTCCCAACCAAGTTCTTCGATCTTTTGTGACGTGATTCTTGCTGTGCGGGGTCGCGCATTGTCCTGATGAAACATCACTCCTTTTCGATTCACTAGAGCAGATCTTTTTTTTCCTCAAAGCTTGGTTCAAATGCTCTAATTGCTGACAATATATTTGAGCATTAATTGTTGCATTAGGTGGTAAGAATTCAAAGTGGATTATTCCTTGGCGATCCCAATCAGATTGAAAGAAGGACATTTTGTCCATGAAGTTCCCTTCTCAGCTGTGGCTGGGGTTCTTCCCCTTTACCAAGCCACTGTCTACGACGCTTAACATTTCGATAAAAGATCCATTTTTCGTTGCCAGTCACAAGTCTATTCAAAAAAGGTGAAACAAGTTAGCGAGAATGGATAGAAGAGCAGATGTCAACTCGGGATTTGAGGTTGTTTTCAGACAATTCATGAGGCACCCATTTTCCAAGTTTAGGAACTTTTCCAAGTTGTTGGAGATGACGATGAACAGTTGTAGGGTTTGAACTGAGAACAACTGCCAATTCCTCAACTGATAATACAGGATTTTCTTCAAGGGCTGCTTCAAGAAGCTTTTCATCAAACTCAACTGGACGTCCGGTTCGATCTTCATCTTCAAGGGTGAAATCTCCACCTCTGAATTTTGCAAACCATATTCTGCAAGTTCTTTCATTCACACATTCCTCTCCATAAACTAAGTGAATGTTTCTAGCCACTTTGGCTGCTGAGTTTCCTTTCTTGAATTCATACAGCATTATGTGCCTCAAATGATTCTTGGGTACTTCCATGTTAGCAGGGTTTTAATCAAACAAAATTTAATTTTATTGTTCTTTGAAATAAAATTTGATCAGTTTAAATGCATCTAAACATAAAAACAATGTTCAGCTCGATTAGACATTATAGAATACTCTTTAAATTTCGTTCATTTTAACAAAAAGTTAAAATTCGACAGAACTTATGGGATGATCTGATACAAGAAGACAAAATGCATGGTCATCAGTAAAAGGATGAGCCCGAAATGCGATTTGCAGGTCAGGAACTCTAGAATCAAGCAGACGCGGAAGTTTAAATATCCGGGAAGCGTCTTGACAGAGGACGGTAAGTGCGACACTGAGATTCGTAGATGTATTGGGATGGCCAAGGACGCATTTCAAAAGCTGGGCAGAGTATTGCGAGACAGCGGAATTTCTTTAGTAACAAAGAAAAGAATAGTGAACTGTTACGTGACATCTGTTCTTCTTTACGGCAGTGAATGTTGGACGATTTCCTCAAAGATGAAGAAGAGAATCGAGGCGGCAGAGATGTGGTTCTACAGAAGGATGTTAAGGATATCATGGACCGAGCGTGGGAGCAACGATGAGGTCTTAGAGAGGACACAAACAAGGAGGAGGCTTATACTTAACATCAGGAAGAGGCAGCTGAAGTTTCTGGGACACATAATGAGGAAGGAGGGCCTGGAGAATCTGATACTCTACTCAAAGGTCAAATAGAAGGAAAGAGAGACAAGTGAAAACAATACGTGACATACCTGACGTCCTTGAGCAAGTGGATGGCCTGGTCTAGGGGAGGAAGCAGAGGGAAGGAACTTCCTGAGAGCTGCAAGGGATAGAGGGAGGTGGAGAGCTATGATCGCCTACGTCCTGAATGGACAGGGCAAATACAAATAAAGTACAGCCATGCCCATGTAATTGTTGTAGTTGTACCGTGTTATCCATTAAAATCTTAATGTTAATATATTTCACTAAAATATTTAATTTTTTTCCGGTATTAAAAATAGACCGGATGTTCAGCCATTCCGTATTTCTTCTCTCAATTTCCGTTTCAAAACTTATTTTCACATTTTTGTGGAAAGGTTCTAACTAGACATACCCAGTAATACATTTGAAGTTGTTAATTAATCTGTCATACTTGTTCTGTTTGATATGACTTAATTATATTTCTATATATTAATAATACATTTCCCAAGGGTATTAGCACGTAAGTGAATGTAATGTATTCGACTGGAGAGCCGAGTTCGAATTCCAGTCGAATCCATTACATTCACTTACGTTCTAATACCCTTGGGAAAGGTATGAATCCTCTTCTTCTCCCCACAGCTATAGGTAAATAGCAGGACAGACTGGCTTCTATAGGCTTGGATGGCAACTGTCTACCGCAGAAAGAAATGGCAACCTACTGCGGAAAAAAAAATTGCCTCGTCAGTCATGTATCGTTTGATACATGATCGCCTAAGCGTGTATCACACATGGCACATAATTGACTGACTAAAGCTTCACTCTTGTCTTTTCTTGACATAGTAGAAATAGAAATTTCTGTTGTCTGAGATTTGAAAAATAAAATAAAAGAGCATATTTTATAACTTAAATTATTTTAGCTCCCGAGCAAATTGATATTAATATTTCAATTATATTATGCGTAGATTAAATAAGGTAGGATTTTTTTAAAACATGAATCACTGTATTTCTTCTTGATAGACAGACTAAAAAATATAGCAGTTCTATAGCCTTGGATGCCAACTGGTCTCCCGCAGAAGCAAATTGGCAACCTACTACGGGGAAAAATCTGCCTCGTCACGCATGGCACAAAACTGACTGATATATTAAGAAAATATGAAAATAAAAAAAAATGTCTTTCATTAAAATAAAGAGAGAAAACTTCAAAATATAAACAAACTTTATATTGTGAGCAAAATTGAGTGGGTTTGCAATCTTTTTGTTTCAAACAAGAGGACTTTTAAGCTGTGGAAACATTTCTGAACAACTGTACTTCTGTATAATCCGCACCTTCTCGTTTACGTTATTATTTTCTATTCGTGTTCCATGTGGTATTCATTTTAGTTGTTGCCGTTGTTGAAATTTCTCAAGTGATGTCGATTCTGTTATTTGGTAGAGTTCTTTGTGATTCTGTAGCGCCAGTCCACGAGGTTCAAAGAAGGGTGGACCTAGCTCGGTGCCATTTTTTAACCATTGATCTGAGAAAGCGGTTGTATACAGCTGACATATATTAGATATATTCAGAACGTGTTTGGCGCAATGCTTGACGCCGTCCAGACGAGGCTATTTAAGAACATGACTCGAATTCTTAAGTTAATATTTTGGTTGTGTACCAACTTGCGGTATTGTGCGAAACTAATATTCCATATTCACTATCCTTATCTCGTGTACTAAATCCGTTATAACTGATCCATGCACCGGTGTATATGAAGCGTTAAGTATTTACTAATTCCACATCCTGAAATTTTTTTATGATTGATTTAGGATAAGTAAGATCATTGTTTTTTTTTTCCTGACAAAAGTGATTTCTACAAGCTCTTATTCGAGGAAGGCCGAAGAACGTATCTACCAAAATGTGATGTTTGCAAGAAGAAGCCAATATAATCATTTGAATTGTTCACTTTGCGTTTACCAAACCGTCTACGTTTCGAGAGCAAGTCGCTACCGAGTATTGTTTGGGTGCTACGAACGAATTTGCTCTCCTGTTTATATGTAAGCAAACATACAGTGATGCAACTGACATCAGTAGAATTTCATGGTACATAAAAACTTTGCATTCCCGTCAATATTTTTATTACGATACGCAGCTACATTCTAAAAGACGTAAAGTAATAGTAATAATAAATGTTACATAGAAACAAATAGTACTAATCAAAAGTTAGCTAAACAAGAGTGCCTGTAAACATATATACAATTGCTTACTAAGATAACTACCTGTATTTATATATAAATGATCGTGTTATAACTGCGCTTGTCCTTCCCTTCGTTAGTTCGCACAATCGTTACGCCCTGTCAATACCACATAAATAGTGGACTATTACGCTTTGAACGCGGGGAAAGAAGAAAAGAGACTACTTGGTTTCAGTGAAAGAAAGAAAGACGGGAAGACAGAAGTGGAGAGAAAAAGAGAGTTCAAAATACAGGAAAGACATAAAAATAAAGGTTTGAAAAAAGCGCAGTTCTGTCATCTCTTCTTCATGGTCGTATAATAATGCCACCGGAGTTTTTTTTTCCGTACGATTCCTTTAATGTGCCCTCTTCATCCTTACCAAAATTTGATCAAGCTAATTTAGAGAAAACTTTCTATAATGCCAGCACCTTTATCGTTGATGAATTGCTATTAAAAAAAGCACTTATTCTGCACTAGATTTATACGAGGTCTGATCAAAACGAATCGGAACAGAAGCTATCAAAAGAAAACTATAACACATACCAATTCAGCATTTAATCTCCTACGAAGTAGACCCCTTCTGAAGCCTTCTTTATCCAGTTTCGTTTCCGTTGATAGAAGCATTCTTGAAATTCCTTCTATTTTTTTGGAATAACGAGTAGCTGCCTCGTCGCATTTTTTTTTGGGGGGGGGTCCTTGACGTCTTTCTCCTTTAAAGTTGGATTTGATATTTAAAGAGTTTAAAGTCGCAAGGGTCAAAATATGGGAAATATGGTGGTTGTCGGACCTAGGGATTGTAATCTTTGGCAAAAACTGCTGTACAAACCATGTCCACTGATGGAACCTCTTTTGTGTAGTGGGACGACCGCACTCTACACACTTTCCCCCCAAACACTACTATACACAACCGAAGTGAACGAGAATGTTATAACTTATTGTGTATACGAGGCAGAGTTGCAAGCCAGTCTGTGCTAAGCTGCTTCACTCTGTTTACTATACTTTCTTTACCATAGCAACAATTCCGAAACTTTTACCTCAGGCCTCGGAAAGAGGATTCAAAAATCATCTACCCTCAACAGCCCATAGTTCGGATAGCCAAACTCCTGCTACACAAACAGGACAGCTTTCTTTCTCTCAGACAATTTGCCACCCAAGTCGTGGTTTACTTTCACTGTATCGTTATGGAAAATTAGCTTCTAACTGGTTCAACAGAATTATTATTTTTTATTTTTCTAGATGTTTTAGATACAAAAGCTCTTCGTCTCATGTGGTATCGACTACCTCGTTTTGCGAATGAAACTGGCAGGCCTTTTTGAAGCCGAAATTTTTCAAGGCAAACTCTTTCACGAAATAAGTTAGCTGACTCAGAACGAAGGGGAGGGGGTAGCACTATAAATTTACCACTTCTAGCCAAGAAGTCTATTCCGATACTCACCAACGCAAGAATTATATTATTTTCTTGAACGATGATATTCTAGAATGGGTTCCATGTCTGTCACCAAATTACTTGTGACTGGTCTGACTGGCGAGACAGTCAACCAGTCATAAGTAATTTCTAGAATATCATCGTTCAAGAAAAAACAATATATATATATATATATATATATATATATATATATATATATATATATATATATATATATATATATATATATATATATATATATATATATATATATATATATATATATATATATAGGTTTTATCAAAAAACTTTTTAGAAACTTTGGGGCGGGTTCATCATACCAAAACAAGGACACGAGTGCATATAAACAAAGGTCCGCAAAACCTTTGTTTTAGAGTTGTTAATTTTAAATAAAATTTTACTATGTAGACTAGGTTATATTTGTAATTCGTGTACCTTTGTGTCTAGTCTGTCGTCAACGTTTAACGTGTGTAGTAGTGAGTTAACTGAGAAGTGTTCCGTTTAACAATGGCAGGATATTCATATCTTGAGCAGGCAGATGCGATTTTTGCATGCGGCCGCGCGAATGGTAATGGACGCGGGGCTGCACGGCTGTCTTAGATTGCGTTTCCAGACCGAAGGCAACCAAATCATCCAAATTTTTCTGCTGATAATCGTCAAGTTGCAGAGACAGGATCCGTGGCACCAAAAATTAGGGATTTGAGGAAGGCCGTTATCTGTTTGTATGCTTGACCACGAAGAACACATTCTTCATGGCCTTTTTGCTCATATATTTATATGGACATCTTACCTTGTTTTGGTGTCAGGAACTCACCCCAGAGTTTTTATATATATATATATATATATATATATATATATATATATATTAACTGATTTTAAAATATGGTTTCTTCGTTACACAGGATTTGTAAATTTACAGAGCATAAATATTATAAATTAACTGATTAACTGTCCTTATAAAGTAACTGATTCAAAATATGGTTGCTTCGCTACACAGGAATAACCATGTTTCAAAAACCGAAGCTTTCGTTTGAAGATGAAACAGAACTAATGCTTTTAATTTAATTATATAATTAAATTTGAAATTTTTAGCTTTTTAGGTTTTTGAAACATGGTTATTACTGTGTAGCGAAGAAACCATATTTTTAAATAAGTTAATTTATAATATTTATGCTCTGTAAATTTACATTGAGCACGGTTTTGTAAAAATAAAAATAACAATAAGAACACGGGATTATATATCTTTGTTCATTCTTTTCATTTTAATATATATATATATATATATATATATATATATATATATATATATATATATTGTAAATTTTATGACAAAGTGGAAAAAGTTTACTTGTGACACATTTCGTCCTTCAGGACTTCATCGGACTAAATTTGATGTTTGTTCTACTACACATACGCACGATAGGAGGGCGCAGGGAATTTTAGAAATTTCATAGTGTGGAATACCTACTTACAAAAGTGATGTGAAAGAAAAAGCAAAAGACTCTAAATGAATTCGGATGATAAAAAAATTCTAAATTTCCCAGCATTCCTATTCGTATTTATAGACCTACCAACATATCAAATTTAGTCCGATGAAGTGACGAATCGCATCACAAGGAAACATTTTCCACTTTGTAATACAATTTTACAAAATACTGTTCTCGATATATAAAAATCTATAACGATATCTCATATATATATATATATATATATATATATATATATATATATATATATATATATATATGATGTTAGATTGATGTTAGTTTTGTGACCTGGGTTTCACGCTAACGTGAAACCCAGGGTCTCACATCAATCTAATTAAATATGTTAGCTCTAACACTGATATTGAGCGCTTTTACATAAGTACTGCGCATATATAATATATAAATAATATGTATAAAAATGTACATATATATATATGTTTATATTTATATATATATATATGTTTATATTTATATACATACATTTTTATATATATATATATATATATATATATATATATATATAGAGAGAGAGAGAGAGAGAGAGAGAGAGAGAGAGAGGGGGGGAGAGAGAGAGACTAGAATAATTTGTTTCGCCTTTGTTTTAATGTTCTTGGTTCTTTCCTTTTTATTTCCAATTTTTCCTAGGGTATCGATTTGTTCTACTGCGAGTTGATTTTAATGTGAATTAAGTTTAAGCGTCTAACGATTTTTTTCTTTTTCTTTCAGATTTGTCGGATATTTCGGCGATATTATTTTTCACACATAATTGCCATGACTTAAATAACATGATCCAATAGAGAAATAAATACATTTTCATCAATAACACTGATTTATTTAATGCAGACTTAGATCTGTCTTACTGAACACCTATATAATCCGTATTAATGAAACTCCCTTTATATATGATATATATATATATATATATATATATATATATATATATATATATATATATATATATATATATATATATGACAAGGGGGAACTTCATACAGCAATACACAAAAAATAGTGGCATATGATTGAATTGCTGCTTAAAAACGGAGATTTTAAATTTTTTTCGAATATGTATATTAATTTCCTGTGTATTGCTTCTCAAGCATGTTTTGATCAAAACCGTTTTCCTGCTTTCAACACTGTATATTTAAATTATGTTGTTGGAAGACGGCGCCGTGTTTCTAATCATCTACTTAGCCTGCCATTTATGTATGTAGGTATGTAGACTACTGTTGAAAAGTTTGAAGCCAGCCCCAGAATTAGCATGGGATGAAATTGACAGAATATTTTTAAAAAAAATATGAGTAAACGCTCTTAGAGTCATTGCAAAAAGAATGGAATCAAACTTATACTTTGAGAAACTTTTGCAACGAATGCTAAAAATGGGTGCTGCCATAAAAGAGATTATTTTGACTGGAGCAAAATTTAATCATAAAATGCGTTTTTCTTTTTGTCGTAATAAAATTTCTTATAAAATGTCATGTCTCACTTTTTTTTGCGATGTATAATAATTTTCTCTTATTTAAAGTACAAAACAACTATTTTGAATGCCAATTGAAAAAAATTACCAGGGTTGGCCTGAAACTTTTGAACTGTAGTGTATGTATGGATGGATGTATGTATAACCCTAACCCGTACCTGGGTACCTCAATATAAAAGTGAAAATGTAAATATAAAAGTTTAAATATAAAAGTGAACATTGATGTCAACACTTAGAGGCGACAGTCTGTTTCATGCTAGACGCAATCGTCAGGCCACGAGTCTATAACTCGTGGCCCGACGATTGCACACCTTCATACATATATATATATATATATATTGTGTGTGTGTGTGTGTGTGTGTATGAGCAGCAATTCCTCTTTTATACTTTTTATATCTTTTATACAAGTTTCATTACAAAGTAACGAGAAAGCAACGAAGGCAGCTGCTCGCTATCCCCCCAAAAGGGTTTCCAATAATGTTCCCGTCAATAAGAAATGAAGGAGATTAAATGCCGAATTGCTATATGCTGTAGTTTTCTTTTTATAGCACCAGTCCCGATGCTTTTTGAGCAGTCCTCGAATGTACGATGATGTACCTGCGTATAGATATTTATTTAAGAAACGTACGATATTTGAGATATTTCCTTATTTGTCACATTCAATAAAACATGTCTAAAAGAAATTTGTGCAGCAATTACTCTTTTTATATAAGTTTCGTTAAAAACGACTGACAAGGTAATGCGGTTAATTTTTATATTTAATTTTTCTTGGTTTCTTAAATTTTATTCTTTTATGGACGTAAATTATGTAGAAATTGTCCAAATGTTTAATAAAAACTGAAACGCAGTACCTTTTGAATGAAATTTTACATACATATATATATATATATATATATATATATATATATTCTAAAAATAAAAATATTTAAGAAGAACGCTGGATGTTCTTTCTCTTTATTATAATATATATATATATATATATATATATATATATATATATATATAATAAAGAGAAAGAACATCCGGCGTTCTTACTAATATTTTTTATTTTTAGAAAATATTGCTCAATGCAAATCTACAGAGCATAAATATTACAAATTTACTAATTTAGAAATATGGTTCCATTGCTACACAGGAATTACCATGTTTCAAAAACAGAAGCTAAAAACTTCAAATTCAATTATAGAATTAAATTAAAGTCCCTAGTTCTGTTTTATTTTCAAGCGAATTTTGGTTACATGTCTGATGATTTGGATCGTGATTACGATTCCAATTATAACCATGGACTGTTAATGTTTGAGACTTTTATATTATATTCTTACTCTGTCCTGGACATAGAATTCTACCTGAATACTATCCTCTTAGGAATTTATATATATATATATATATATATATATATATATATATATATATATATATATATATTGACCACTAATATTATCTATCTATCTCTATATATATATTGGAAAGTTTTTTGATTTTTCATTACCTATATTTAAGAAAAATCTTTATACGTATATGAATTGTCTAAGGAATCAATGGATTTATTTATCAAAAAATTATTTCCGCACCAATATATATATATATATATATATATATATATATATATATATATGTTGTGGCCTAGGAATGTTACTGAATTTAATAATCAAACGAAGGTTGGTAATGAACGGTAATACTTAGGACAAGAACAAAACATATATGATTCGCCAGCGGTGCATAGAAGTAGTATACTGTTAGAAGTGAATCAAGTGTTTTCCACAATGAATCTCAAACTCTGGGATATCTACCAACCGCCACCCGCGGTCAGATGTGGTACAAGTCCGAATTTAATGTAGGGTATCGTAGGCTATAGGTTCGGCCAAAAATTCCGCGTAGAAATGTATAAAACGGTAGCTGTTTTCCCGATACGCGATTCTGCCCTTCGACATAGCTACGTCTGGGGATCCTCTCTGGCCGTAGACAGAGTGTTTGCCCAGCACTGTAGACCACGTACAGTATTCACTACTGTATCTATGGGAATGGGACCCATTATCTTCCCTTAGCATGCTACAAATATATATATATATATATATATATATATATATATATATATATATATATATATATATATATTGAAAATATTAAAAATAAAAAATCTTCAGACACACTGGGTTGTAGATTAATATTCTTTCGTTTTTATTATTATTCCATTTAGATTCCTCGACGAGTTTCGGCCGAAATGGCCATCATCGGGAGGAGAAATATTTCTGCTTGCTGGTAGCAGTAAACTACAGAAATGAACTGTCTGCGAATGACATATATATATATATATATATATATATATATATATATATATATAGAGAGAGAGAGAGAGAAATATATATATATATATATATATATGTGTGTGTGTGTGTGTGTGTGTATGGATGTATGTATTTGGGAAGCGATTTTTAATTCGTACACCACTCTCACGTCCAAGTTTACAGCACCTGGTATTCCCAATCGGTCACCCATTTCGATACTGACGAAGTTGGCCATTGCTGATCGTACCAGATCCGGTATTTCATCGTGATATGACCGTATGCTGTTAAAAATCTGAAGGTAAAATATTCTGCAAAAATGTATTGCCATTTGTCACTTCTTAATCTTTTTATTCATATTCTTCTCTTCATTTTCATTCTCCATCTTTTCTTCTTCTTTCTTCATCCATTTTTCTCATTCTTTGATTCTATTTTTCTTTCGTTTCCTTTTTTCTTTTCTTTCTTTTTATTCTTCTTATCCTTTCCCACATTCTTTTATCACTCTCCTCTCTTGTCCTTTTTATCTCCCATTCTACCGTTTTTTCTTCTTTCAATTTTTTTTCTCTTTTCTCTCTACTCTTCCTTCTTCTTTCACTGCACTTTCTCTTTTTAGATTTTCTTTTTTTTCTCTCTCTCCCCTTTTATCACTCTTTTCATATTTATGCTTTTCTCTCATTATTCTGCTTTGTATTTCTCTTTCTTTTTTCTTTCAGTTTTTTTCTCTCTACTTTATCTTTGCTTCTTCATTTAAGTTTTTTCAGCCATTTCTTCTTCTCTTTTCAAATCTTTTCTTGTATATTCTTACTTGTTTCGTTTTCAATCCTCTCCTGGTCATTTAATTTTAACTGCCATGACTTCAAAGATTGGCCGCCATTTTCTCTACTCGTTTCTTTCTTTCATTTCTTCTTCATTTATTACATAAATCTACATTATATCTACCTAGCTTGTTTTTTTTTCCTCTGTCATCTTCCTTTACATGCATTGTAACATTTGGTCCGTTAACAAATAAATATATCGTCTTGTTTATTGTAAACACTTCGCCAATGCAATATAATACTCATAGCTTTAGCTTAAGCAAATATATCTTCATATATATTTATAAATTATACAGCCACTCTGATATATTGATGGCAGGCTTCTTTGTCTTTTTTGCTTGTGATTTTTTTTATCGATAATAAAAGGGCTTTATATACATCTACAGGATTTTAGATTTTAAGATATAAGACTGGCAGGATTTTATTGAATCCAATCTGAAGATGTGTTTATTTTTTGTTTGTTAGAGGTACAATATTACTTTGGCGTAGATCCAAGATATGGTTTCAGATATTTTAGCTCGACAGGCAGACACAAGGGACGTTAACTGAAACAACCTCTCAAGAGTGAGTTTATTTCCATTTCTTCTTTTTTGTGTGTGTGTTTTGGATCCCGAAATTGTGTTACATACTTATCATATATCCATATATTCATTTTGATTATTTTTCTGGTTTTATCTGTTTTGTTTTTCTATTTCACTTTCTTAAGGATTTTGAGACTGTCGTCACTGTACATGTTGTTCATCTTGTATATGTATACCTATAAGCTCGCAAATTTCGGACCCGTCAAAATTTCTCATTTTAACATCGAATCTTACTTCTTTCTTTAGAGAAGAAACTTCATTGACGAATTATAGTGGCTTTCGGGAGTGCTTAATAATTTCTGCTTTATGTGTTCCTTCGATACGAAAACGGATTTATGCAGCATCGGTTCTGTTATTGAAGGGCAGTAATCTTTTATATCCGAACCAGTCTAGGATTATGTTTGTACTTTTCTACTGGTTTACTTCAAACTTTGTTCTAAGTTTTGAGTTAATTCTTTCCAGTATTATTTTAATTATTTGACCTAGTTTACTTTTAGTTGGTTTTCATGTTGGGCTAATTTTGAAACTTTCTTCATGGTTCTTTAGCGTAATGAATGCTAGTGATTTAGCGATGTAAATTCTTCGGTGGGTTGGTTGATTTCGTTTAACGGCATATCAACACCTCTTTGGGTTATTTAATGCCGAAATCTAAATATTTTGAACACAATTTTATGGCTTCAACTAAATATATTTTGAACGCAGCTGTATGCTTTTAACTGTAGATTAAATGTATTTCTGGTCATTTTGCTATAAAGTATATTATTGATAATTCTATTACAAATATGTATGGTTGGTAATTTCTGTATATAAAAATGTATTGCTGATGTTTTAACGATAAAAATTTATACTTTCATAGTGTTTTTGTTTGGGGTGTTCACTATTTGACCATAGTTGGGACCCTAGGAGTCTGCTACCACCCAGGGTCCGGGTGGACCTGGGAGCAACAGCAGAGGTGGTTGCATGCTCCTCCAAACCTCTAATCTCCTGATCAGAGGGCTTGCTGCCAGATGTAGTTTATCGTCATACCCAGGACTACAAATTATTCGGTCGTTTAGGATTAATATTTGGGCGATTTTTTAGTTTCTGTGTAAATATTATATTCTTTAGTTAGGGGTTATTTTCTGTATATTTTAATTATGTTGTCCTTAAGTAGTTTATTGCGTTTTGGGAGGCTTACTTCATATGACAATCAAATTTTGTCAGCGACGGGAAATACGTTCGGTGTATTGTTTCAGTTTGATTCTATCTTTTTTTTTTTTGTAGTTTTTCCCATGAAATCATCTGTTTAGGAGATGTTGTCTTTTTGTTATACCATAATACCTATTCTATTGTAATAGACTCTCCCACAGATAATAAGCAGTAGTAGCAGTGGCCAGTGGATCTCAGTGGTGTTGAGTGAGTCAATCAATGTCGGACATTGAAGTATCAACCATCACAACTAGATTGCTGCGTCATTAACTCTTATTTCAAGTTCCTAACGTTTTGTACGTCAGACCCGTTTTAGGACCGACTTATTGAAATACAAGCCTCCACTGTGAAAACTACTCTACACTTTTAAACCAAATCTCTTTCTATGTTGCCTGATTCTTGAGAGTTTGCATTTGTGTTAAATTCTTGGTTTAAGAAGAAACGTGCTTTCCGTTTCATTCTTTTTATATGGCTGGATATTTCTATGTTGTCAAAATACAATGGCTCGAAATACCATTATCCTTACATTTTAATAATCCATGATGTTTTGACACTTTTTCTTTTACCTTTATCCTAAAGCTTATTTTATGTTCCTGCCTAAGAAAAAAAAAAAAAAAAAAAAAAACAATGATAAGAGATTGACACTGCACTTAAATTTTTGAAGATCAAAGTTGACTGGAAAGCAAGAAGCCGGAAGGGAGTTCCACAAGCCAGAAGTGGAAGAAAAGAAACTGTCAGCATAGAACTTACGGTTACATTTAGCCATTTCAAGTACTCTGCTTACATTCATACAATTTAGGGACCTTAGAACAATCACTAGAATCTCAGAACAATTACTATGAAAATATTTATAGGAAAGGCACAGGAAAACTACGTTACGGCCGTGGGGAAGTGACTACTCCCACCATATTAGTAATAATATCATTATTATACGTTTGGGTGTGTTTCGCTGTTTTTATGGGCCTCTACTCCAAAACATTCGTTTTATGCTTACGTCCATATATCATCGCAACACCGGTTCCCGTACGATCACTGAAATTAAGCCATGTCGAGCCTGGGTAACCTCTTGAGAATACAAGGTGCTGCCAGCTTGGATGTGCGGGTGGTGTAACGGATAATGGCTTGGAATTGTTAATCGGAGTGCCGAGTTCCAATTCCCGTTGGGTTCGTTATATTCACTTACGCGCAAATATCTTTGGGAAAGGTATGAATCCACCCCTTATGTCCCCATTCCAAGCTATTGCCTAATTAGTAAGACTTGTGTCACTAAAACCATTAGTATCTCTCAAAAATATAAAATTCTAGTTTTATGTATATGATTAAAGACGTACGATGAAATATTAACAAAATATTATTAAAATATATATAAAATCTTTATCACACATTTTGATATTTTATCATTTTAAGCATTATTTGAAACTGATCGCTAGAGTCACTTAAACTTGTCCCAGGTTTCGGATAATGGGATGTAACGAAATAGCATTTAAACGTACCTCCAAAAATGGAGTTGAAACATTTTAAGAGTGGTGGTGGTGTGTGCCTCGAAATATTAATATTTCCGGCGATTTTAAGGCATCATTGAAAACGCAGTATGAAAACCACTGAATTTTTTTTTTCATACTTAAGGAAATAGAAGGAAAACGGATCTCTCGGTTTTGCGCAAGATTTAGTGAAACCTTCTTAATAGCGATAATTTATCACTATGAAAACTCCGAAACAGTATATTTTATTTCCGATGTTATAATGGCAGGTACATGGATTGAAATTCTGTTAATATTCAGACATTATTTTCAACTAGGCTTTAAAGTAGATACAGAAGGGGTAGGTAAATGAAACTACATATAAAATACTACCATTCGTCCGTGCATCGAATACTGATGTTCAAGTGTAATGTCAATCGACATCTTCAGATACCTTGATCTTGTTCCCCGTCCTTTTCTGTATCCTTTCCTTAAACACACCTCTTTACTCTTGTTCAAAATCCTCTTCAACCCATTATGTGCTAGTGGCACTACTGCCTTGCTTGAAGTGAATTGCTTAAAAATATATCTGGTCTGCTGCTCCTGCTATATATCTCGAGATTCTAGAAAAAATCCAAGGAAGGGTCTGTAATGTTATCAGTCCTAACCTGGCATCTCGACTTCTGTCACTTTCTCCTCGATGTGTGGCTTCCTTCTGTCTTATTATATAAATATTTCCATGGCAATTTTTTTTTGATGGACTTTGCTCCATAGTGCCTCGAAGGCATGAATTTAAGTGTGCTACTAGGTCTCATTGTTTTATTGTCGAACGAGCTACATGCAACCGGAGATTCTATTCTAATAGTTTCTTCTCTCGCCTGGGGAATCCTCTTCCGGTTCTTTGCTTGCCTGTCACCTACAATCTTCAAAAAATTAAATGCAACATCAATCGCCATCTTCTGTCTTCTTGAACCCTGTCTCTTTATTGTCCTTTTCACACTTCTCTTCACTAAAATCTACTCACTCTCATAAGTGATCATGTATCTCTAATCTTGAACGAGCTAGATGCAACCGTATGTTCTATTCTAATAATTTCTTTTCGCGCACTGCTCGCCTGTGGAACTCTTTTTCGATCTCTTGCTTCCTTGCCATCTACAAACTCCACAGATTTAAATGCAATGTCAGTCGCTATCTTCTGTCTTCTTGAAAAGTGTTCCTTTAATTATCCAGTTTCCTCACTTAAGTCTTTTCATTCTCTTCCACTCCAAATAACCCCTTGCGTCCTAGTGGCATTATCACCTTGCTTGGAGGGGGTGAAATGATTTAAAAAAACAAATGGCCGTATTACCCAAAACTCATTTAAGCTTTTTAAAGTGTCATTACTTATCTACTCATATTAAACCCTGGAATAAGCAATTGTGATACTTGAAAACTCAGACTAGATAAAGAGGCGACCACCAGCGCTCAAAATAGTTAGGATCAGCAGAAGATATATTAATCATGTTGCAATAAAATCCTTTACGTTTCTTCCCAAGTGGCTTTCTATTTTATTTATTACGTTGAGTCATAGGTAATTTCCGTTTTGGGGAACCAATTGTAATGACGAAGGTAGCATAATAACTAGTAATCATAAGTGGCCGTTAAGAGTCACTTCGGAGTATGATAAAACATTAGTTTTTACACGGCAGAATTGCTACTGCCAAAACTTATTCCATGGAAGCGTTGAGCCCCCAAGAGTCAGCTTGTCTCCCCAGCTCTCACGGTCTTAGCAGAGCATCGGAACACACAGTCAGAGTAATCAGCTAGAGGCAGTAGAAGCGTAAAAAGTGGATAAAAGATAAGAATGGTTAATTGCTATGTAATATTTATTCTCCTATCGGACAATTTCCTCACATGTAAAAAAGTGAGTTGAAGTGACAGAGATATGTTTCTGCCGACGAATGCTGAGTATACCATGGACAGATCTTGTGAACACTGGGGGAAGTTATAAGGAAAACTACAAAGAAAGATATACTTACAATCCCAAAGAGACTTTAAGTGACTTAGATATAGTCCTACCGACGGGTGCTGAGCATACATAAACAGATCATGTGAACAATGAGAAAGTTCAAAGGAAATAACTACAAAGCAACGTATATTTACAATCAGAAAGAGACTAGAAGCGAGAGAGGTATGGTTATATCGAAAATACTGAGATTTACCATAGACAAGCTGGCAAATCTCATGCCATGATGCCCACGAGAGCCACCTTGCCCCTCCAACACTCATGATTTTGGCAGGGTGTCGGAACATTCTGGAGAATGTTCCGACACCCTGGGTCAGATTAATCTGCTGGAATAATTGGCAGCGTAATAAGTGGATAAAAGAAAAAAATGTTTTTTCCTCTATGTTAAAGCAAGGCCGCATACAGCAAGAATAACTTCTTTAGACATACGTAAACCAATATCATCTCTTAGTTGTGTGTCTGTCTTCGGCCAAAGTGCATTTCTCTGTTGTGTCTTTGTCCGCGGACGGAGACGTTGCTGGGGGAAAAATACTGAGAGGTGCCCGGTCCCGAGGAACAATAGCCCACGACAGAAATACCCTCATTGCCCCAGAGAGAGGGATCGGTAAGTATATCGATGCCAGCGCAACCGACAGTTGCGGGTGCGGGGTAATTTGGGGCCTTGGCCTTGGTATACGCGCTCAGCTTCCTCACATTAAACCCGACCTTGTGTCACACCATGTCACCGTAGGGAGACGGGTAAATACCTACAGCAAGAATAAAACAGGAAAAAAACTTTTGGAAGCCAATTCGTTTATCCCTTATTTCTTGTTTAGGATTGGGTTCCCTCTTTTCATTATTTTTCACTCCCAGTAGCAGTCTTAACGTCATTATCGCCTTGCTTGGGGTGAGTTGATTAAAAACTATCTGAATTCGTACTAACCTATTGTTATTACTTATTGATGGGGAAAACCTGCGAAATTTTACTCACATGTTATCGAAGTGTGATGAGTAAATTGTTGCCATTTTATATTTTTAATTTCGCGCATGCGCGTTGCTTGTTTTTTGATTTTGTCGACGGCACCATATAGAATGGTCAGTTGGGCACCTTTTGTAAGAAAAAGATCACTCTGACGCAATTAACTCCGCCAGAAATTTGGAAACGGTATGCCGTACTGTCTGGCATTCGCATCGGACGCTCCAATAGGAACATTTCAGAGGACACTGCAGAGGATTCGGAATGAGTTGGATGATATCAGTCATGGTGTTTGGTGTGATCACTAGTGATGGCGACGTTACGCCTCCATTCATCTACCCACAGGGCTTCAGGACCAACACGGAGGCCTACATCAAGTGTCTTGATGAGGTAGTGCTGCCTGGATGACTTGTGGAAGGCCGTATGTCTGGCAATAGGATTTTACACCATGCTATACAAGCAGGAGTAACCAATCATTGCTCTCAGACAATTTCTGTGACCACATCACCTCTTACATCTGGCCACCAAAATCCTAAGAATGCAACCTCCTTGATTATTATGTGTGAGTCACAGTTAAGCGAGAGACCAACAAAACTCCTTGTAACACCGAATATGAACTGAAGGCAAGGATTATGGCAGCATTCACCAACTTAAACAAGGAGAACACAGAGAAGAGTTGCAGGAGATTCCGAAGTCGTCTGGAGGCCGTGGTTAAAGCCAATGGCGATTTTATTAATAAATTTACTCTTTCGTATTTCAAGATATTTTTTATATAATTTAATAAATATATCAATTAAAATGCGATGTCAACATTATCTTTTCTTTTGCGTAATTTAGACGACAATTTATCCATCGCACCCTTTATATCACGTAGATAAGCGTCATTCATTTAGAAAAATCAAAATATTTTTTACTACACCGCAACATTTTCGTAAATATGTTCTCATAGTAGCATAGTCTGGCACAAGGCCCCAATAATCGAACAGCCATTGAGAACTTCATTCATCTGTATTTTTAGACATGAATAAAGACAAAAAGAAAACTCATCTTAGCTGACGCGTTTCGTCCAATGAGGAACTTTATCAGGGCAAATGTCATTAGTCATACTGTTCTTTTACAGCTATATTGTAGTTATATCTGAAATTTTTATATACATATATGTTGGGCTCTCACGTCGCGGACGACAAATAAAGAGGTGCTCAACACCCATGTGTCTCCTGAGGTCGACAGGTTTTTTGCGAACATTTAGACAAAAAGAACGTGGCTGAGCCATTTTTTCTCGAGTAGCTGAGGATCAATTGCTCATGTTGCCGCGAATAAACAGCAAGGACCGCGTTATTGCCTGCGACTAAATCAAAATAGAAGGTAAGGCTATCACTTAGAGGTGCAGTATGCTGGAAACTTTGCAGTTGATGCCGATGTTCAAGACAGCCTCACTCAAAACTTTGTATAGATGAGAAGCTGGAATGTGACACAAGGTCAGTTTAAAGTGGGATTAACGACAATAACGTGGAAAAATTGCTCAGTCCCACTCAGCATTTCACCATTTGGGGAGGCAAATAATTTTCCAAGCGAAGCTTAGATGTGACACAAGACAATAAGTGTGGAGCAACTAGTATGGATCGAATTCATTACTCAGTTGGAATTGATCTAGCAAGACAAATTTGTTAACCACTACCCCACTCTCGAAGTTCCTGAATGGATCTTTTCTAAGCGTATCTTAGATGTGGCACAAGACCGAAAGTAGTGGGCACCTAGTGAGGATCGAACTCACTATTCAGTTGTAACTGATTTAGTGAGACAAGCTTGCTAACCATTATACCATTTCAAGTGCTTTAAGTGATTTACTAAGCATAGATTACTCCTGGCAAAAGGTTAAGATGAAGGAGCACCCAGTCAGGATTGAACTAACCAGTCAGTCGAAATTGATCTAGCAAAACCAGCTTGCTATATT
>CAHIKZ030000497.1:1222500-1225000 GCA_903632075.3 Acanthosepion pharaonis
TTCCCTGGTGCCAGGATAACATGAATTTAACCGTGCTACCAGATTGGCATCTAGGTGCCACGCTTTTACTGTTGAATTAGGTAAATGTATTCGCCACTTTTACTCTAACAGTTCATTTTCGCGCACTTCGCACCTGTGGAACTCCCTTCGGTTTTCTTGTTTCCCTGAAAACTATAATCTTCAAAAATGTAAATGCCACGCCAATCGCAATCTTCTGTCGTTTTGAATCCCGTTCTTTTTTTTTTATCCCCCCTTGCCCTATACCAAGTCTCTTCTCTCACTTTCACTCTCTGTAACACCCTGAGTACAAGTGGCATTCCCGCCTTACTAGGGGTGAAATGATTAAAAAAAATAACATGTTTCACTTTCATCAGAGAATGAGATAGGGAGAAAAAAAAGAAACGCATGTATTTTTTATTCATGAATCAACACACACACACACACACACACACACACACACACACACACACACATATATATATATATATATATATATATTTAATTTTCATATATAAATATTATTTTTATTTTAAAAATGTTCTAAAACATTAAAAGCAAGATTTTAAAATATCTAAATTGTAATTGTTAAAAAATACAATTAAAACAATACTTTGAAACACTTAACTACAGTTTTTTTTTTTATAAGAATTTACATAAATTAAGTTTCTCCCTTGCATAGCGGTAATTTTTTCGAATTTTACAGCGTTCATACGCACATATTTTTACATTAATTCCTTATCTTAGCAATTCACTCCCAAAGATGATCTTGGATGAGACTGAAATTACTTTGGAAAATAAAGATCATATGAATAATTACAGCGTTTTTCTCACTCAGATTTGTATCGAAACTAAGAAATTGATACGTGAAATTGAGAGGGTTAAAATAAAATAAATGGGCATATATTTAGATTATTCAACCAAACACACACACGTGCGCGCGCAAACACACACAAACACACACAGATATATATATATATATATATATATATATATATATAAATCGTGTCTGGCCGCAAATCCTAGCCGATCCCATTCAGGTTCCCTTATGCTTTCGTTGTTGTTTAAATATCCCACATTGCGGCAACAGAATATCTGCCAAGAAAGGATTAAAGTAAGAAACTGGATAAAAATTTACCCTGGAATGTTCGGAAATCAGTGCCCTTTTTATACATTTCACGTAAGTAAATTACTTTCTCTTTTGATTAAAGCAAAGTTTTTAAAATCGAAATGATCGTCAGTGACCAATGCGTTTAGTGTGTTGTTTTGTAAGAAATCATTTTTGTGTTATTACAAGCTTTTATTTAAATTCCTAGAGGTTTCTCCGATGTATTCCTTGTGGGGACCATTACAGGTTATATATAGTAAATTCAGGTTTTCGGGTGTTATTATTTTCTTTGTATTATTTCTCTTATTGTTTTAGTAGTTAAAACAAGTGTTATGTTAAGTTTAGATAACTTCTTTCATCAATAAATCATTTAGTCTGATGAAGTTCCTTTAGAGGTTGAAACACATGACACAGAATTTTTCCGCTTGGTCATTTAATTGCCTAACACTGTTCTGATATATAGAAATGTACACCACATATTCTCCCATAGATATGTGTTGTAACCTAGAAAAGGTTACTGAATGAGGAATAACCAAAGCGGAGGTTCGAAATTAAATGGTAATCTTTATAACATCAACAAAATACAATACTCGCCAGCGGCGTGAAGTAGGTAAACAACTGCTAGTAGTGGACTACTTATACTGCATATTACCTCCACTTATAATAGTGTCCAACGCATTTATGAGGGTTGGAACATACCCACTAATGTTCATAGGTACGGTATATAACAATATACGTCTATATCAAACCACCGCTCGCGAGCCACATGCGGCTCTTTGAGCTTTAATATGCTGCTCGTGGAAATGTGTTGGCTGAGCTAGTTTTTTCATCACAGTTTAATATAAAATGTAAATAAGACATATTTAAAGCTTTATAATTATTTAACGGGTTTGAGATACAACTGGATTAAGTCGTAATACGTAACCAAATCGCATATGTAAATTTTGTTCATATCTTGCGGTTCTGAAACATCTGAACTTTTATCGTGTGTGGCTCTTACATTAAGCAAGTTTGGTCACCCCTTATGTATATAGATATATGCGTAGAATATATTACCCTTATCATAGTTATCTGGATTTGAAACCCACAGATTATCAGCAACCCTAAATGTCAAGCATTTGATTTGCTCCTTCTCGGGGTTACGTTCTCTGCTGATATGAAATGGAAAGACTATATTGAATCCATTGCTAGGTCAGCTGCTAAGTCAGTTTACTATGTCGGATATTTTTTTCTCTCCAGAATCTACCATTCGTCTTTGCTAAGAATATTGCTGCCACATATGTTACTGTACCCCTGATATTTACCTTGAGCTCCTTGATAAGATCCAAAGAAGAATCTGCAATATTACTGGTCCTTATCTGGCGGCTCGGCGCCAGCCACTTTCACACCACCATA
>CAHIKZ030000497.1:1230000-1245000 GCA_903632075.3 Acanthosepion pharaonis
AATAATAATAATAATGTGGCACATGGGAACATCAACAATCTCTGTTGTAGTTGGAACCCTAGGATTGGTTGGAAAAGATTTCAGTAGACTAACTGAAGGGATTCCTGGAAGCCCATGCCTCAAAGAAATATAAAAAAATGTTCCCATAAGTACAGCCCACACTTTATGAAGGGCTTTATCTATGTAAAATGTGTGTGTGTGTGTGTGTGTGTGTGTGTTTTCAGTGGAAAGTGTCATGATGCCATTTCTAACCTTAGGTCTCTGGGCGGGACCCAGAAAGAAATGTGTACACGCCAGAAATCAAAGGAAATAAAAACAATAATAATAATTATAGCAACAGCAAACTTCCGGTGCATCTTAATCTAAGTATAATTCTAACTTTATTTATTACGAAGAGATTTGGGCGTAATTTACAAACTTTTATGAATTTAATCGCCGGATGATGATTCCAGTCCGAAGCTGAAAAGCAAAATAAAGCCCGCCTTCCATATAAACAGGTTCTGTCGACTCAGTAAACAGACTAACGCTACATGATTGTCTGCAACCGTCTTTTCCCTTAACAAGCGCTCCCCTGAAAGGAAGTGGCGGCCATCTTAACTTTTCAGGTAAAAAATTTAAAACTAGGAGAAGTATATAACAAAATTCATATCCCAGTATTTTATTATGTACGTCACGAGCGAATATTTTGGACGTTTATTTTAATTTCATCAAGTCATCATGAATACGGACATATATATATATATATATATATATATATATATATATATATATATATATATATATATATAATTATTTAAAAAAAAATATGATTCCTTCGCCACATAAGAGTTCTCCTGTTTCAAAAACGAGAGCTGAAACCCTCAATATAATTAATAAAATTTAAATTGAATTAAAGTATCAAGCCCTGTTTCATCCTCAAGAAGCCCTGTTTCATCCTCAAGCGAAAATTTCACATTTCAAAAAGACATATTTCGATTCGCATTATATTTTTTCGTCTAGGATGCTACCTGAATTTTACCAAAAACAAAATAATTTTTCCATGCCTGAAGATGACTGAATGTACAGTCGAAAGTACTTGCGCATTTAAGAAAGACCTTATATAGCTTATAAATTTAAAAAACAAGGATTATAATATTTATCGAGTGATTCGTAGGTTAATGCACCTTTAAAATTTTGTTATCGAAGGGATTTCCACATTTTATATCATTAACTTTACTAATTTACTTTTTGTATGAATGATTCATTGTAATATATATATATATATATATATATATATATATATATTTCAAAGCTCGTTATCATTCAGCTGTAACCCTTTAGTCTGTTGATTGATTGATTCGTTTTCTCCGGCTTATCAACCCTTTGCAGGTTATTTAAAGCCAGAAAGTATTTTTAGATTGTAAGATTTTTTTTTTTTTTGAGCAGGGATAATAATGAATTACTGATACGACTCTTGCAACTACCGGGCGAAGAGGTAGATTTATAGCTCATCAGAAATTATAATGTGGATATAAAGTGGGGGATCAATTTTTCATTACAAACAATATGTAAACTGATCCCTCGCTTTGCGACCGAGGTAGTTTTCTATACATTTATATTCCAGAGAATGTAAATAAATCTAAAACATTCCTAAATAGCTAATCAGTATTTCATCGATTGATTGATTGATTTTCTACGGCTTATCAACTACTTTGCAAGTTATTTAAAGCCAGGAAATAGTTTCATATTGTGAGAATTTTTTTTGGAGATAATAATGGTTTCACAATTGGGGAGAGAAGAGATAAATTAATACTTTTCCCAAGGTTTTTTGCGCTTAATTGAATATAAAGTATCCAACGAGATTTGGAACCCAGCTCGTCTATTAACAATTCTGAGCCATTATCCATTACACCACCCGCACACCCAAGCTTGCAGCACCTGATATTCCCAAGCGAAAACATCTAAGTACTGAAAAAGCTCTACGTTGCTTAACATCGGTAATGCTATGGGAACCGCTGTTTCAATCTGATGCGACCGTAAACCTCCTCTAGTTTGAGTGGCACTCGAGCCTTGTATTGAAAGAAATTTAGTTGAAAAATATCTGTAGATTTGTCTGGACTTTTTTTTTTTAGTGCATGTCTTTACGAACTGCATCATCGTTCCAGTGGTTGATTTTGAGCATGGAACTCTAAAAAGCATTAACCATTTCTTTGGAAAGTGACCGTATCAATTTTTTCCATTTTTGTTTTTTTTTTGTTTTTTGTTTTGTGTTTTCTTTTCAAAATGATAGTGTCTCTCTATATATATTGTTCTTTTTCTCTCTTTCTCACCGGAAGTTACCGGTTCCATCTTATGGTTAGTCACTGATCAAGTTGTAAAACTTCAAAGAATTGGCTCGTTGACCACTTCTTTCCCGTTCACGCAAAAAACCACAAGCACCATGGTAGAATAGTAGGGAGATAAATGGCGAGAATCTTTATTGTTATTATTATTATTATTATTATTATTATTAGTAGTAGTAGTAGTAGTAGTAGTAGCGACACTTGGCCGATAAACCTTCTTCTATCGCAATTACTTATTTCTCTGGGTCGTCAGGAGTAATGTAATTCTCTACTCTGTAAGTAGCAACTCTACCAGAGATCAAAGTCGTACTCAAAGAACCATCGAAGCATAAAGATAAAATAAGTAGATATTTTTAATGAGTCGTATAAGAGAAGAAAGCTTGAAAATATACTTTATTAGTTTCTATCTACCAACATCCATTACGTACAAAAATAATCGTAGGACCAACCGTTTCCACACAGGAAACATTTGGCACTCATTGGCCATTTAGTGTTAGTCAGTTGAAATTTATAAAATCTTTTTATCAAAAAGAGTCTTTCAGGAAAATAGGTTTCTCGAGTCCATTAACTTTTATCGCTCCTTCTCGTACTGATAGGAATTTCCTTCCTGACAATTTGTTTAGTGTTAAAAGCCAGCATCTTGATTATATCATTATTTTCTCCTCGAACCACATGTGATATTCATTTTAGCTGTTGACACTGTTTGGAAACGATCTTTTCGATCCTGTAGCGCCAGTCTATGAGATCTGATCAAGGGCAGCTTTCTTTTTGACATAAAAGGCTTGTTCGCATAAAGCTGCTTTTATTTTAATAATCGATCTGTGCGAAAGCGGAAGTTATAAATGGACTGAAATGCAGCATCGCAAAATAATTGATAGTATCTAGTTAGAATTATTTTAAGTGTATTCGAAAGTCACTCAGCTGAAATTTTCACAATTCATTATACAGCCATATACAATCTATCTATAAATATAGCTATCAAACACACACACTCATATATATATACATATATATATGTGAAAAGTGTATATAAATATAAATAAATAAATATATATATATGTATAATTATTTATATATTATATGCGCGGTACTTATTAGAAAGCGCTCAATATCAGAGATAGAGCTAACATATTTGGTTGGATAGAATTTTTTAAAACATTAATCAGTTTGTCTGACGATCGCTAAAGCGTGAAACCCAGGGTCACAAACTCACATCTATCCAACCATATATATATATATATATATATATATATATATAAAGAAAGAACAGTAAGATATAAAATCCGGTGTTCTTATAGATATTTTATTTTTACAAAATAGTGCTCAATGTAAATTTACAGAGCATTAATAAATCAATTAATTTATTATATATATATATATATATATATATATATATATATATATATATATATATATATGTGTGTGTGTGTGTGTGTGTGTGTGTGTGTGTGTGTGTGTGTGTGTGTGTGTGAAGAGCTGTCTGTGGATGACAATATATATGCTTCCGGGAAATCCGGTTGACTTCTCTTGAGAAAAGGGTAATTTTAAAAACAGCGGCTCCTACTGCTATTACCGCATTGCTCTTCAACTGAATTGAGTTCTCCAGGCCACTGGCGTATTTCGTATAGAAAACGTCAAAATTTCCCTTGTTCTCTGCCGTGTGACGATAGCCTAAGGTTAGGATTTTTTGGACTGATGTTAAATCGGTCGGGTTTCGATCATCGCTTGAGACAATCGGACGTCTAGCCACACTGAAGTTACAGAGAAACAGTCTGTCTGTGTATAACTATATATGTATATGTAATTAATTCCCATTTAGGCGGAAACCTTTCTTTCCAGCATTTTTCATTGAAAACGGCCGTCAACGAAGATTTAATTAAGTTATTGACTTTTTACAATATTCTAACATTTTTTTCGTCTTTTAAAGGTTAAAGGTTAAAAAAATTGTCCAAATTTAATATTATTCAGAGCATATTCAGCTAGTTCTATAAGAATTATCAAGTATGTTATTTTTGTTTGGTGAATTCCATGTGTTATCTTCTACATAGCAATTTAACTGTGTTCTTGCGGAGGAGTCTATACACTTTTTGAGGGTCACGTGCTATGCGCGACTCGTTGACCTTGGCATGACTTCTATTTTTCGAAAACTTTTAACACGCCATCTCCACTTGCTAAAAAGTGTAACAGTGATAGCAGGGAAACGTTATTTAATCAGTAACGCTTTTTCTAATAATATGTATTGGGGGAAAGAAATATGTCAGAGTGGAAAAAGTTTTCGCGCGACTCGTTTATGTTTAGGTTGATGTGAAAAAAAAAATTAATTCTCAGCGTTCGTGCGCATGCGTAGTCGCATCAACGTAAACAATAACTGATAAAGTCCTAAAGGACGAAACGTATCTCACCAAAACGTTTTACACTTTGTCATACTTCCTTCCCCTAATATATATATATATATATATATATATATGTATATGCTCACACACACACACACACACACACATATATATATATATATATATATATACATATATAGAAAATGTACATTGAGGTCAACGCCGATCGACCATAGCCTGTTTCAATCTTGAGCGCCTGAAGATTCATAGCCTGAAGACTGCGTTCAAGAATGTAACAGACTGTCTCTACGCGATGTTGACCTCCGTGTCCACTTTTACGTTTGCATACGGTCTGTCCCTGAAAATGAGCACTTTTATCCATAAATAGAGTATAGCTTAAAACTACGTTTTTTTGTGATATATATATTTATATATATATATATATATATATATATATATATATATATATATACATTTCTGTGGTTCACTGCTACTAACAAGCATTTTTTTCTCCTCCTGGTGATGGCCATGCTGGCCGAAACTAATCAAGAATCTAACTGAAACAATAAAACAATAAATATTAATATACAACCCAGTGTGTCTGAAAATTTAAATTTTTTAATTTCTCAATATTTTTGTATAAAAATATATATATATATATATATATATATATATATATATATATATATATATATATATATATATATATATATATATATATATATATATCTTTTGTATAAAACATATATATATATATATATATGTGTGTGTGTGTGTGTGTGCAAATATATAGAAAATAGGAAAGAACACGTTAGGTTAATAATCCGAAGTTCTTTAGTATTTTTTGTTTTATTTTAAAAAACAGTTCTCAATACATAAGTAGAACCTAAATTATAATTATTTTTTTGATTTTTTTATATATTTTTTTTTATTTTTATATTTTTATTTATTTTTTATATTTTTATTTATTTTTTATTTTTTTTGTATTTTTATTTATTTCTTTATTTTTTGTATTTTTTATAATTATATATATATATATATATATTGTACTTTCATGGTTATTCCCTCTGTGGCTTTATGAATGTAAACGCAGTACTGGATTGGCGGCAAGGTCTCATCATTTTACAGCTGAAATGGATAGATTTAACTGAAATTTTTATGCTAACAGTTTCTTCTATTTCACTTCTCGATTTTGAAACTCATTTCCGGCTTCTTGCTCTCCAGTTAACTTAGTTCATCACAAATGATTAACAGATTAATTCAAGACAAGGTAGAAGGGTTGAAATATTAGACCGTCTGGTGGCCGTGCATTTGCTGTATGTTTTTTTTTTTCATTTCATCAAAAGCAAAGAAATAAAACCATTAAACGGTTAACGAAAAGAGTGAAACAATCTGAGACTTATCATTATTAACGGGAGATGACAGTAAAGAACAAGATTCAAGGAGGCGGAAGATGGCGATTGACGTTGTATTTAAATTTTTGAAGGTCATAGTTGACAGGAAAGCATGAAGTAGGAAGAGAGTTCGACAAGCGAGAAGTGCGAGAGGAAAAAAAACTGTAAGCGTAGATCTTATGGTTACATCTAACAATTTCAACTGTAAAATGGTGAGACCTAGCTGCCAATCTAGTACTGCGCTTGAATTCGGGGTGCTGAAGAGGAAAGGTCATCAGAACAATTACCATGAAAGTATTTATAGAAAAGGCACAGGGAAGCCGCATTATGGAAGTGGTAAAGTGACTGAAGATATAATGCCAGGTCAGGAGCAATAACATTGCAGATTCTTCTTTGGATTATGTCATAATATCTAGATACATAGCAGAAGCTCCAGATCCAATGTGACAGCAATATTCAATGCATTAAGACATTGGGAAAGAAATGAGAAGTCAAAAATGCTCCGAAAGACGATTAAGTACTGGATATGGATGACGTATTTTTTTATGAATTATAACATTATCAGATAACCACTTGATCAAGGGTACTTAATTATTCGACCCAGCGGCTTATCCAACCCAATGGCTTACCCGGCCCAACAGCTTATCCAACCCAACGGCTAATCCGACTCAGCGGCTTATCCAACCCAACGGCTTATCCGACCCAACGGCTTATCCACCCCAACGGCTTAACCGACCCAGCGGCTTATCCAACCCAACGGCTTATCCGACCCAACGGCTTATCCACCCCAACGGCTTAACCGACCTAGCGGCTTATCCGACCCAACGGCTTATCCAACCCAACGGCGTAACCGCCCCAGCGGCTTATCCGACACAACGGCTAATCCTATCTGAAACTGGAACCCTGAAAATTGGAGTATCGAATATAAGTTTGTGTTTAACATTAGTACTTCTGTTTAATGTGTGAAGTGTTTATGTAAATGCATCAAATGTTATGGGACAGCCGTAGATAATCATTGGTACATTTAGTGCAGTGGTTCTCAACCGGGGTCCATATGCACCCTGCGGTCCATGTAACTTTACCGGGGTCCACAAAAAAAGTGACAAATTGGGGTTCCGAGGTGATATTTTATTGCGACATAGAGTAAGCTCACTTTGGAACGTTTCTTACAACTGAGTATTGGAATTTGTACAGTAATCTATGCCATATTAAAATACTAAAAATAGAAAAAAATAACTCTAAAACTATCCGAACACGAGATTAAGTGATGTAAGTTAGCGTCCTTTTGACTCTGCCGGAAGTTTTGATCGCAAAATGTTTAATAAAACCGAGAAGAATATACAAAGGAAGGATTATATATATATATATATATATATATATATATATATATATATATATATATATATATATATATATATATTATGAATTGGACAAAGTCCGACAATTATTTTAAGACATTTTTAAAACTTATAAAAAGAATGTATAAACATAAAAATGTCTTATATATATATATATATATATATATATATATATATATATATATATATATATATATAAGATAGACCTAAGGAGCCAGGAAAAGTTACCTAGGCTTCACCTAAACGGATCGTCAGGGTAACTCTGTGTTTGAACTCTGGACGATTGTTTTCGCCTCAGTTTCATGTTCTTGGTTCTTTCTTTTTTATCTTCATTTTTCCTTGGGTACTGGTTTGTTCAACTACAAGCCGAAATACCCAAGGTTTTTCCAAGCGAGTAACACCATTTATATATATATATATATATATATATATATATATATATATATATATATATATATATATATTTGTGTTTGTGTGTAAAAGAAAATTATATAAAGATTATAATTTATTATATAAATTAATTTATTATATTAATAATAAATTATATTAATTTTAAATATTAATAAAATAAAATATTAATATCTTAATATAAATTAATTAATATAAAATATTTTAAAAAATAAACTAGTAATAATAAAATGAATTTAATATAAAAATGATATAAGGATTGTGTAGAAAGGAATGATTCATAGTATTAACCACTTCAGCTAACCACAGGTTTCTTATTGAATAAATCTGCACTTTTTAATTTATGATTTACTCACAGATACATGGTACAGTGGATAAAAGCGATGGTTGGATCAAGTGACAGGACTCAAAGAGTGTGAGTTCAATACATGGTTAAAGCGGTGGAGAACTTGGAGAGGAGAATTAATAGAAGATAACTGACATCCATTAGACATGGCATTTGGAACTAGAAGAGTCTTCCCCAGTGAGTGAAATAAAGGGTTCAGTTCGACATTCCAACCACCTGAAGAAGGCCGGAACGTACAACGGCCGGCCTCCCTCAGGTAAAAACGTTGAAACGATGTAATAAATATGGCGACAAAGATGAAGACAATAATTCGAATAGTGCAATTACTCACGTATATTAAAATGGTTTATCAAGATATTTTACTCGCTACATAAATATTTCGTAGAATTTAGTTGTAAAATTCAGGTTTATTTTCATTAAATTATTTTTACTTCGAAATAAAGTATGTACATTTAGTATTTCTATATCACAATTCATAAACTTATATATTAGTAAAAAATAAAATAAGCTTCGTTTTTAGATCAAATGGTTATGGGGGTCCAGCAAAAGAATTAAAAGTAAAAGTGGTCCATGGGTAAAAAAAGTAAAAGTGGTCCATGGGTAAAAAAAGTAAAAGTGGTCCATGGGTAAAAAAAGTAAAAGTGGTCCATGGGTAAAAAAAAAAAAAAAAAATTGAGAACCACTAATTTCGCGTATGAAATGTGCATGCCACTGTAACAAGAATTATCTGTAACACAATTTTTGTCATTGAGTAGCAACTGTTACACCTAGAATGTATCAAGAATGGCTAGTGTTTCTTTGAAACTTTGCTTTTGTGACCAGGATAATAATATATTGACCTATTACCTTTGGGAAAACAGGCGAATGTGAGCATTCTGATTCTCGCAATGTAGGAAGAAAATGACATATTATTTTTTTAAAAATGTAGCATTTATTTATTCTAGGATTACAAAGAGAGACCACAAAAAGATTTGAAGCAAGTAAATTTTCGCTAATACTATAAATCACTTTCGCTAATCAGTCCCCAAATATAGTCTCCCATCATGTTTTCGTTATACGACCCTTGGTAACCAGAACGTTCTAGAAATTCTTGAAACTTTTCGAAACTTCTTGAAAGTTCTTGAAAGTTATAGAAAATTATTATTCAGTGCTGAATCTATTTGAATGTAATGCAAAATAAGTTAGTTTTAAAATATCGATGTTCTGACCACAAAATCAAAGTTGTAAGGAAATTATAGTCATTTCCTTTGTTTTCTAGACAGACGCAATGAGGAAATAGTACTTAATAATCAAAGACCAATAAATTATCAAACTTTTGTTACACGGTGTTAAAGAACATGCAGCACGTTTTTATGTTGAAATGAGGTATAAGTTTGAACATTGAAACTGTCTGGTAAAAATTGTGCCTATTTTGGAACTCAGTGCAAATACTTGATGTATGTGCGTGTACCAGTGTGTGAATGACCACACTTTAATGCATATAAAGAACGAGTTTTTTTACTTACCGATAGTTGTCATCACTGTAATTGCGTAAAGCAAGGAACTAGCGTAAGACCACTTTATGTCCGTTTTCTCGTCACTGTTACTCGTATAATAGACATCGTTCTTAGTAGCGTTGTGCACCTTCTGCTGAAACGTAACAAGCACATTGTTGACCTGTTTCGTAAAGTTCCAACGGCTTAGTTTCGTCATATTCAACTCGACGCTTAGCTGAGAGATCTTTGATATGGTATCCATCCTCAGGCTTGTGACATTGACGGTCTTGTTCTGTTCGTACGGCCCTTCAAGGGCCTTGAAGACGAAGCCGCCCATGATGGAGTAAGCTACCACTAAGGAACAAAGACCAATATGGGAAAATAAAAAAGCGATGAACTTCTTGATGCAGCTGAGAATTTTGCGACGACGCTCAATCATCCGAAACACTTTGCTTTCCCTCCTCATCTGAGCTCGCTTGGCGATAAATTCCGGGTCATCTTCCAGCGACTGTTGTGATTTCGTCTGGTCCAGTTTATGGGGAAGACCGCTCTGCCCCTGGGTGTCTCCTATAATAGCTGTTTCACGAATATCTAAAGATTTTAGCAGATTCGTTTCGTTTCCTATTGGTATAGGAGCATTCAGCGGTTGACGGACTAACTGGTTCAATAGATTCAGTTCTTTAAGTTCGTCGTCATTGTCAATATCCATTCCCGTTCGGAGCCTTCGCTGACATGCAAGACGATGTTTAAGCATAACTATGGCAGGCCAAGACGAATGATTCGTATGGTCCTTCCACCGTTCGGAATCTTCCAGGTCCGGGTCGAAATCAGCTTCGACATCCAATGTTATTCCGGATAAATGGTTACCTAGGAGTACTGTTTGAGTAGACACCGACGTGGACAACTCATCCTCGTCTTTTTTCGATAACGTACTGTCTGATTTTTTGACTTTCTTACTCGTTTTTTTCTCTTTTTCTTTCTCCTTTTTCGATTTCTTTTTGTCTTCTTTCTCCTTCTCTCTCTTCTTCTCTACAGCTTCCTTTCTGCTTCTGCCCTTAAGCGACCATCTCTTTTTCTCTTTCTTTTCCTTGTCCTTCTTGCTGTCTTCGTGATAGAGCAATGCGCTTTTTTCGCCGGATTTCTCCAGTGCAGATTCCGAAGAGGTTAACTTTTCCCCTTTCCTGCTCAAGGGCCGTTCTTCTCTGTCCGCAATTTCTTTCAGTTTGTTCACGTCTTCAGCGCTTATTCTTGTGATCTTTCGCATAGAATCGGTCTTGACAAGTATTTCGCCAACCTTCGGCAACGGCCGTTTCGAGGCGTCTCTTTCAGAGAACGACCTCTGAACCTTTTTCGTTTTCTTTTCCCGCACTTCCGAATCGGCCGTCGTCTCCTTGACAATATTGACCTCCGGAAAGAACATGTTCGGGTCAGCGTCTCCTTTCTTCGTCGGAGAAGTTTTTGTATCCGCAGACTTTTCATACCATGCTGAACCGCCGGCCGTTGTGTCAATGACGCCAGAGTTTCGAGGTGAAGGGCTCCGAGAGGTGGACGGATGTGAGTATTTAGCGCTACCAGAGCCATCGGTACTTGTCGAAGAGGATTTATGGCCGGGGCTCACAGACTTTGTGGGACTCTTCGGTAGGGTTTTTACAGACGGCGTCCTGGAAGGTGTCTTTGAGCGTGAACTTCGACTGGTGGGAGAAAGAGAATCGTCATCAACTTGAGACCCCGTCGAAGTTCGTGGTATATTGATGGTAAGTTTATCGGTTTCGACGCCAGTCTTGGCTACCGTGGATTTTATGCTGCCGGCCCTACTCGCAGAATCGGCCGTAGAATGATCTGGGGCGCTGACTTTTGGAATGGGTACAGAATGACTTGACTTTGTCGAACTTGATGGAATGACAGACTTAGCAATTGACTTGAAAGTGGCAGAAGGTTCTGTTGATCTTGGTACCGAAGAAGCAACCTGCTTTGTAGTTGAAGAATTTGTACTCGAAGAAGTTAGACCGACGCCTGGAGTCGTGGACTTTATTCCAATGACAGCTGGCTTGGAGAGAGTGATTGTTGGAGTCGGACCAAACTTACCGGTAGGGCTAGTTGAAAGAGGGCACGTAGAGCTGGGGCTGGTATCGGTTTTACATGTAACCTCTTGTTCAAGGCTGCCTTTCGTTCGACCAGATTCAGATAAATATTTCGATGAAGGACGGCTTGACTGTTCTATAGCTTCGCCATCGGTTGCAGGCGGACTTTTCTCTTGTTGTCCTTCGTAGCTGGCCCTCGACGACGAGGAACTCTTTTTATCCTTAATTCGATGCCGAGTCGGTGAAAACGTTCTGGTATACTTTTGTGAAGGAGAAAGGGGAATGTTGGTGAGGTTGGGGATGCTTCAGCGCTGTAGTCATCAAACACTGACCACGTTGGCGAAGTGGGGCTCATTGATTCATCGTCCAGCTTCCAGTGGGCATCACTGCTATGCCTTCGAGAATCACCA
Organism: Acanthosepion pharaonis; assembly: GCA_903632075.3. NCBI lineage: Eukaryota > Metazoa > Mollusca > Cephalopoda > Sepiida > Sepiidae > Acanthosepion > Acanthosepion pharaonis. Next base: position 1,242,127 of record CAHIKZ030000497.1, read on the forward strand.
CTTAAATGTCCATCTCTCGATACTAACCGTCTGTAACGAGGATCCGTGTCTGACGAGACGGGTGATCTGACTCGGGGACTGGCACTTTTGGGCCGTGCGTCGCTCGTCACAGCTAGGCTGTCCATCTTAGATGAGTCATCGTCGGACTTGATCTCCTTGGCTGTCAATAATAAATTTGATGTCGACCTCCGCAGAGAATTGTACTTGCTCACCGCTTGTAGATCTTTTTCTTGTCCAGCCGGCGACAAGCAATAAGGTGATAGCGTTTTGCTTAGTTCCATGAACAGTGTGTGCGACTCGTCGTCATCGTTTTTCTCAATTTCGGCACTGTCGTGCTTCGTTTCTGGATGTTTTGACGGAGATTTTGACTTCTCTTTTTCGCCTTCGGTGATCGTCTCTTCGTCATCGTCAGCTTCGCCTTCATCATCGTCGTCAATGTAGCGCCGCCCATCCAGATGATCTGGTTGGGTTTTAGCTCTTTCAGTAACTCTAGATCGTCCATGTTCTTTTTCCATGGACTTAGTTCTCCTCTCTTTACTTAGGTTAGATTTGCTCAGTCCGCTTTTCGCTGACTGGGATCGACTAACCTTTGGGGACCGTGAAGCACCTCTTCGCGTAGATTTAACATCCTCCGAGGACTGTTTTGTACGATCTCGAGACTCTTTTCTCGAACGAGTCCCCGGGGATCTCGATCTTGATGACGGTCTCGAAGGAGAGGAATAATGATGTCTTCTGTGAGGTGATGGTGACGTTTTCTTTCCTGTCTGTTTTACGTCTTTACCTACTTTTATATAGCAGACTTCCTCTCCTCTACGGCTAATTCGTTCGGCACGTTCTTCCTCTTTATCTATACCCTTGGTGGATTTTTTAGTTTTTGCTCTTGAGGGACTCGTCGATTTGATTATTTTTTGTGCCTTATCTGCTTTTAAGATTTTCGACGATGAAGTATTGCTCGATTTTACTGTAGCTTTTGGACAACTGTCGCCGGCGAACGGGGTCGCAGTTGCAGCCGGTCTTCGATTGGTGAATTCAATCCTGTCGTCTCGATGAAGGTCCGGTGAGGATGCGGACAGTGTTCGAATCGAGGCGACTTCTGCTTCGTAGTCGTTGTCGTTGTCGTTTTCCTGTCCGTAGTTTCCATCTCCGGCCTCGGCACGCCGCCGCCGACTCGATGAAAGGGCGTTGGTGGACGACACCCGCTTTACGCGCTTTTGCATCATCGCTTCCTTCACCGTCATTCGCCGGAAGCGATCACGTGGTTTTGTCTGTGAATTTTCCTCGTCGTCGGACAGCACATCGCGCGGGGATGCAACATCGGTAGACGTTGCCTGCGGCTCGAGGGTAGCATCACGTGATTCGACATCAACTTCGCCCCTCTCTTTACTCTGAGTCCGTCCGGTACTTGACGATCGACTTCTTTTGAAAAAGCTCCGCCTCTTCTTGCTACTGGATTTTCGTTCAAGATCGGCACCCTCGCTGCTTGTGGCAGTGGCAGAGGCGCCGACTGTTGCGGGAACGGCACTTTCAGACCTCTCATCTTTAATTTCCGTTTCTGATTTCGCCCGCTTCCGGCTTAGTTTCTTTTTGCTTCCAATTTTACGCCCTTCACTGGACGCCCTCTGTGAAGAACGCTCGGGAGAGGCCATTTTGAAAATTACTTTTTACACAACAAAGAAATACATTTTTTTGGTTTTTCTTTTTTAATAGATAATTATAGTCTTTTGAGCTTATAATTTGTTCTAATAAGCTAGAAAAAGTTTCAGATATATTTTTCAAAAAATTATTTTTATTCCTTTGTCATTTTCCTGCCTTTTTTAACACTGAGATTGTCGGTGATAAATTTTGATTAAACATTTGTTTTTTTTTCAATAATAAATTTTAGATTCTTGACATGTCTAGAAAATGATGAATCAAGACGGCAGATTAAGTCTAATGAATTAAGTTTAAATATTTGCTTGTCTAAAACTTAAAACTCTATGAACTTCACTTAAAATGTCTGTTTTTCATATGAAAAATGTCATCTTGTCAACGAGATTTATATAAAGTCTAGTACATAACAACCCCACTCGAAAACATATTGAAAAGTGGATATATATGTATGTATATATATATATATATATATATATATATATATATATATATATATATATATATATATATATATATATATATATATATATATATATATATATAAAGATAATGTCAAACCATATATAAAGGCATTTAATGCATTGTTTTAATCATCTGGGTCAATTGGAGAGTATTATGAGATTGCAAATAAATAGTATATGACGAGAAAAGGTGGATTGTCTTGATTTCTTTTAAAAATCAAAGTAACCGATTTTAAAAGATTTTAACCGATAAATCTAAAAAGAATATCACATTTGCTTTTGTTTATGACGGATAAATCCGCACTTTTCAATAAAGGGAAAATATTTTTTTAAAAAATGTCGCTCTTGTCTTTCTTAATTTTAAAAATTTAAACAATTTTGGCAATTTATCAAATACAAAAAAGGATTGCTTTTATTTATTGCTTAAATTTGATTTAAGTAAATATATAATTGATATTTCTAAAATATATTTATCTTTGTATTGAATTATTTAAAAACACTTCAATCTGAAAAGTTTATCATACGAATATAACAATTTTGTCTTGCTCAGAAAACAGATTTAAAAAATCCTGTTTTTTTTTGTTGTTGTTTAGCCTTATAGCTTTCTGTTTGAAGAATCTCTGGTATTCGTTGCTAACTTTGATATCTGATACGATGAGTTTGTATGATGTTACTTGCGTATACAACTTACTACCGCTTAGAGTATGAAAATATAAAAGATTTCTTTTTTTTTTCAGAAGAATTTCTTGACAGAAAGAACAGT